>BMAO01034560.1:0-119156 GCA_019973975.1 Trichonephila clavata
CACAAGCAAAATTACATTTTCTACGATTTGCATGTAGTTTGAATAGTAAAAGTCTCTCAAATACAGCTTTGAGGTCAGTAAGATGTTTTTCGAAGGTTTCGGACAGGATTATGATGTCATCAAGATAAGAAAGTATAAGAATGTCACTTAGGCCACTGCGAAATTTGTCAATAAGTCTCTGAAATGTGGCTGGGGCCGTTTTCAAACCAAAAGGCATTCGAAGGTAGCGAAAAGTTCCAAATGGACAAACAAATGCTGTTTTGTCCCTGTCAGAAGCACAAACATTCACCTGGTGGTAACCTGATTGTAAATCTATAGTTGTCATAAAAGGTGTGTGCTTCGCTTCGTGAAGCAGGTCATCCATTCTAGGTAACGGATAAGAGTCGGCCACTGTCGTAGCATTGAGGCCTCTATAATCGATACAAAGCCGAATTTTCCCGTTCGGTTTTGGAACGAGCACTACAGGGGCTGCATACGGAGATTCACACTCTTCTATGATGTTCTGTTCCAAAAGTTTATCAAGTTCCTGCTTAAGAACTTCTTTCTTTGCCGGAGGTAATCTATACGGAGGCACCGAAACAGGAGGGCTATTTCCGGTGTTGATACGGTGTTCCATAAAAGGAGTGGGCTCTCCCCCTGGTTCAAACACAGTTTCGTACTTTTTTAGCAATGTTCCCAGTTCATTTTTCTGGTCAAGCGTTAGACATTTACCTTCATCATCACGCAGTAAGCATGTATTTTCCTCAAGGTTAGGTCTGCTTTGGACTTCTTGAATAATTGCTTCTTTAACAAAATCGTAGGTTCGATGGGGTGAGTCACTAAAGAACCAGTTGCGATGTTTCAGGTTTAAAACAATGCCAGCTTTCTGTAAAAAGTCCATTCCCAAAAGTGTTCTGTTTCCTTTAGCATAAGGCAAAATTATTAATTGTGTACGGATTACACGTTCTTCAAGTCTGATAACTACACTGGTTGTGTAGACTTCCACCTCGGACTTATGGCCGTCAGCGAGGGACATAGTAATTTGAGTCTTTTGGAAATTGGCTCCTTCTTTTTGTAAAAGGAGATACAAGGTTTCGCCAGCAATTGAATGACTGGCTCCACTATCGGCGCATGCAGTGCCCCATATGCCATTTACAGCTAACTTCAGCACCGCACTTTGATTTGGAGTTAAAGAGCATGAATGCAAACTGATGTTGCCAAAAGTTGCTGAGTCCTTATTCACTGCTGGTTTGCAATTTGGACATCTGGGTTTTGTAACCCCTGGCTTACCACAACCATAACAAGATACAGATGGCCTATCTGATCTGTCATCAGTTTTCAGTTTATCACCTCTATTGAAAGATGAAGTAGGACCGGCTTGGTTGGTTTTATCAAATCTACTATCATATGAATTTCTTTTTGGAGCGTAAGGTTTAGAAGAATTTTCTTTTGAGTTGACAGTCTTTTTTACTGAAGTAGTATTTCGAATGAGGAAATAAGCATCCAATCTGTCAGCTAAGTCTGAAGGTGACACCCATTCTGACCATTCATGCATGAAGTGTTCTCTTGTTTCGGGAGGTACATGTCTTTTAATTTGGTCAGATATGATTAGGTCTTTTAACTGTTGAAAGTTGACAATTTTCAATTCGTTCAACCATCCTTCGAAATAACTTTTTATTTCAAAAAAGTAATCTCTCCATGTGTTCTCTTGAACTTTCTTGTGTTGCCGGAAAAGTTTTCTAAATTTTTCCGCGGAGAGTTTGAATCTCTTCAAAAGCATTTCTTTGACATGCGTATAGTCTTGCGCTTCTTCTTCGGATTCCCTAGCGATGAGTGTGGCTAAGTCACTTGGCAAGGCTCCAATTAAATATGCAACCCATTGGTTATCAGGTACTTTTAAAAATTTTAATTGTCTCTCAAATAGTTTGAGAAATATAGCCATGTCGTCTTCTTTCGAGTTAAATCTGGGAATCAGATTCTTCAATTCTAATTTAGGCTGCTCCGAGATATCAGGGTCGTTACTTTGCGGAACTCCACTCATTTTGGCTTCAAGTTGCAGTTTCAATTTCTGCAACTCAAAATCCATTTCAGCCTTTCTTCTTTCCAAGTCAGCTGCCTGTTCGGCTTTCTTTCTTTCTTCTTCTTCCGCCTGTTCGGCTTTCTTTCTTTCTTGTTCTGCTGCTTGTTCGTCGTTTTTAATTTTTTCGAGCCGTTCCTCAATTATATTCGTAAATAAATATTTTATAGAAGCTTCTTCGTATTTTTCAGAATTTACAATCAAATGTTTTATGTCTAAAATTCGTAAATCTTCACCCACAGAGAGTCTCATTTCCCAAGCCAACTTTCTCAAATCCTCTTTTTTTCCTTTCGTGAGAAATGCCATACTTTCTGTGATAAAGTTCAGTTCGAAAAAAAAAGTTAATGAAATGGTTTTCTTTTTGAGAAAAAAAAAATAGTATTTTCCTAACACACTGAAGCTGCAATCAAAACACTGAAAACTTTCATTTAAGAAAATATCAAAAGAAAATAAGAGTTATAAAATCAAGTTAGAACATAAAATGCATAATAAACTTGTACACACAGGTTTCCCTGAAGAAATATATTGAATTTATAAGAACCAGATAATTCTCAAATGATTACAACATTTCACAGTATATCTCAGAGAAAAAAAAAGAATATATAATGAAAACACTTTTCGGTCGGATTTATATTCCAGCTGGGGAAAAAAATACATTACTCATCAAACCATAATAAAAGTAACAAAAAGATGGTTTTCAATCTCCTTTTCTTAGTATCAGCACAGCGGATGTTATGACTAATTCAGCGCAATTGAGTGATCATAAATTAGTGCGCGGAGAATAAAATTAGCTTACTCGAGCAAAACGAAAAAAGCTTACGAAATGTTTCAGTTTAAATGAGATTACATATGCATGCAAATAAAATAACATAAGAAATACGATTACACTTGCAAAAGAATTATTCTTGACAAAATGAATTTTAAGAATTCCAATTTAGAGTATTCAGTTGAAATTCGTTTTAGTTAGAAAAGATTATTAAGAGCTCTTTTGTGATAACGGAATAATATTTCACAAAATATTAATAAAATGTTTTCACAATGGAAAACCAGACCTCTGAGCACTAATCTGCTTAGGTATACTTATACACAAGCAATTAATAAAACTTTTCAATAATTTTGTTTAAACACAATTATGCAATAATGACGTACGCTTTAGGTAAATTCAGATATGAAAATGCATTCAAATATAATGTTTCAAAGTAATTTCTTTTTAGAAATAATAATTAAGCAATGGACTGCTTGCGACACATAAAACATACAAATATGTGAATATATGTAGATAAGAAAAGTTTTTTTTTCTATTATTTAAGTATAGTTCTAATTAAAATAAAAGAACAATTTTTCAAAACAAATATATTTTGTCACCCTGACAGTTTAAAATTTAAGAATAATTAAACTTCAAGATGAAATTTCCTTTTGATTCGAGATGAATCGTTAAAATTACAATTATGTTAACAAATAAAGAACATTTACTTTGAAAATGTTAATTACTTTCGATTCGAGATGAATCATTGAAGCACAATTCTATGTAGAACTCTTTAACATTCAAAATAAAGACAACTTTCGATTCGAGATGAATCATTGAAGTAAAATTCTATTTAGAAGATACAGAATTGTTTACTTTTAACAAATCTACTTTTGATTCGAGATGAATCATATATGAATGGTTTCAAAACAATATTGTCTTTAAGACAATAACGATTCAAGGAATCGTTAATTTTTTTTTTTTTTTTTGATGAATTTAATTCAATAGGATCAAGGTGATCTTAGAAATCAAAAGTGAAAATAGTACTTATCCAAATATGATATCCTTTTGCTCAGCTGGGCCTCACTGGGCGCCAGATTTGTGACGTTTCCCCATCGCTAAGTGATTATCCATGGGGTGGTTTTGAAATAATAATGTCACATCTCGTTTAGGTTTATTAGAAAACCTTTATTTTTAGGGTTCACACAGCTGAGAAGACATCACAGGAAAGTACACAAAATACACTTAACACTTAATTGACAGACGAGCACAAATGAAAAAGAGGAAGAACTACTACATGTTGTATTGGCTACGAACTACATAGTACTAACTAATAAAGTTATAAAGTTCACGCGGCGCCGCAGGTGGCGCTAGCAGTTCAGTCAAAGTTATGGGAACTGTTACAGAGTTAATATTTAATGACATTTAGTTAATTTTTACGGTAACTTATACAAGCTCGTTTTTAACTCGGACGCGCACTAACTATTTACTATCTATTTAAATAATGAGCACAGTACCTGAACTCTTGTAGTTCAAAAATCCTAGAGATGAGGCCTTGAACACTAACAGTTAGCTTGATCACCTCACATCCGAGCGATCCTCACTTTGGTAATCTTCAATTCTCACTTCAATAATCTTAGATTCTCATTTCAATAACTCTCAAGACTCGCAAATACAGAATTTATATAATAAAATTACTTTGCATAATCACGTTTTCTTACCTTCGGTGAAAGTTGGTTGAATAATTCTTTCCTTTAAAGAATCCCCAAGGAGTTAGTTAGATCCGCATATAGGTCCGTTATAAGATTATTTACAAGTATAACCATGATAACTGTGGATTCATAGTCAAAAAAGGGCAACAAATCAAAACAAGAATGCTTTTGAAAAATGTTTATCCACACCGGAAAAAAAGGTTTAAAAATGCATCATTTTACAAGTTGAATATATGTATGTGGACACATAGATACATAGTTTTAAAGTTTACTTTTGAAAGTTGATCCGTCAGCATTTGTTTACATTCTTGGAATCAAATGCTGGCGCATCTCAGTAAACAAGAGTGGAATGTTCTACTTACTGATTTTTCTATTTTCCTTTGGACTATAGCTTTAGTCCGATAGTTTAGTTATAGTTTATTCTACTGTTGAGAACAACAACAAATACTTTTCTATGAAGATCACGGATAAGCCAACAATCGGATAAACGTGAATTTATTTTATATTTGTTTCTTTTATTGATTATTTTTGTATTGAGACTCTTATCTTTTATTAGTATATTGCACTAGCTGGTATACCCGTTCTTGAAAAATTAATACAGATTGAAGGATAAAGAAGTTTTTAATGAGTTAATTTTATGTGAATTGCAAATTAAACAAAAAAGAAGCTTTTTGCATATCTCAGCTGAACAAAAAACTATATTTGTTAAATTTTAAGTCTGTAGAGCTAATAGCTGAAAAAGGGACTTTTTTATTTATTTATAACGCCCTCTCTTGTGGATCCATTTTTGAAAACACCTTGCTCAGCTGATCTCTGCTCAGTAAAAGTAATACATTGTAACAAATTTTGTGTATGAATGCTTAAAATAGTGTAAATAATTTATATATGGATGTGTAATAATTAATATTACTTTCTGCTGTATTTCTTTTATGTTAAATTTGTAATATTCGCAAGCAGCGCCGTTCCTTACATTATAATGGCGATTCTCAATGGAAACATGGTCAAATCAGGGGATTGAGCCACGTTAGTATCATTTTTGGCAACCATGCGGCAACTTGGCGATTGATTGAGCAGTGCAGAAATTGATATGCTGTAGCGCCACCTGGTGGGGAGCTACAGCAAAGAAGATAGCAATAAAACCTTCTCCACAAAAAATACATATGTATGCCAATTTTTGAAGTGATCAGTTGAACGGTGTTGGTATGAAGCGAGGTCATATATACAAACATCCATTTTTATGTATACATATTGAGAAAATCATGAAGAATGTTTATGAATGTAATTAAAAAAGTTTCTTTTAGTTATTTTTACAAAAAAATTCCGTTTTAATTCATTTCAGATGTAGAGAGTTAAATTTTTATTACTCATTTTTAGTGAAGTTCTTATCACTCTGTGATATAAGTTTTGGATAGCTTAGAAAATGGCCTAAATGTGATAATGCATGGGATCTAAGAGCAAAAACTTTTTACAAAGATCCTTAATACCTCATTAAACTTGATTAAAATTTTTTTTCTTATGTCTTTTAATGCCTCAAGTTATACTGAGGTATATAAGAACTCCTTTCACATATTGTTAGCATTTGTTAAGGAAATAAATTAGGTTTACAACATTGTACTGGACTGTTTTCTATTGAAGAACTGCAAAAAAAAGTAATTTAGAAAAGAAGCACAGCAAATGATTCGAACGTTCGTTTATTTGCCCGAGTGGAGTTTAAGAGTTTAATTTGCTAGGTGTGAAAAAAGAATCACAAATGCATAATAAATTTCTCTTCTAGCGATTATTTTTAAAAAACCTTTTGGAATTTTTCATATTTTCCTTCGTTTTTTCTCTAAATAACTTTTTTTTGTTAAGGAATTAAGTTTCTCGTGTTTTTTTCTGCGATTAGTTCCTTTAGAATAGATTTTAGTTTTAAAACTTGTACGTTGTTTTTTACCGAAGGAAAAAAATGTGTAAGAAGATTGTAATTTTCAGTCTTCATAAGAAAAAATTAGAATTAAAAATCATTAATTAAAATCTAATAGGTGTCTTAATTTTCTTTTTTTTTAAAGTTTTGATACTTAATGCGTTAAAATAAATGGTTAAATATATATATATATATATATATATATATATATATATATATATATAGTGTAAATTTCTTTAATTAAAGCATTTTTCTCTAGATTAAATATTTTTTGTGCAAAAGTTTCATGCTTTGTTTAACACAACGACGTTGTATTTACGCATGCAATTTCTTTAAATTGTTTTTCCACTGGATCAGAGTTGTACCTTCCGGGTAGTTTGAAGGTGCAATACTTTATTTTTTGCTACCAAACACTTCAATTTATTTTAAAAATTCACGAGAATAAAAATCTATGAGCATTATTTCCAGCATCCTGCTTAAAGTAATTAATTTCAGAATTTTTTTAATGCTGTTTTTACTGTATCACACAGAAAACGTATGCGGAAAACTTAGGTGTTAGTTAAATGAATTAATGTTGTTTTGCATGAGGTTTAATGAAGAAATTTTTTGTTGCCACAATCTTCCAAAGATTTTCAACAACTGCTATATCTAGAATTGAAGCCCAGTGGCTGAATGGTAGCTGGTCTGGAGTTCAAATCCCGGACTGGGCAAAGTCGACTCAGCCTTTCATCCCTTCAGGTGGTCGATAAATGAGGAATGGCGTTGCTTACAAATATTATAATTTTAACGTAAAATAAATACAACAGAAAGTAATAGTAACATATTACACATCCACAGATATAAATTATTTACCTTATTTTAAGCGTTCATTACTCAAAATTTGTAACAATGTGTTACAAAGCTTAGGAAAGTGTTTTCAAAAATCGATAAAGAAGGGTAACGGGACGTTGTAAATGAAAGAAAAATCCTTTTTATCAGATATTAGGCCTTCAGACTTCAATTTAACAAATGTGTTTTTTTTTTGTTTTGTTTAGCTGAGATATGCAAAAAGCTTTTTTTTTTTGTTTAATTTGCAATTTACGAAGAAATTAACTCATTAAGAACTTCTTTATCCTTCGGTATGTATTGTGTAATTTTTCAATTCATCCGTGCGATGAACGGGTATACCAGCTAGTTGCATATAAAACCGTTTTTATTTAATCATTGAATTACGAAAATGTTTTCAATATTTGGGTAAAGAAATATAATTTTTTCCCATTAAAAAGGATCTGCTTTATCGACGAAAAATTCTAAAAGAGGCATTCGAATATTTTCCTTCTCTTTAAAATTACCGTAAACTAAATACAGATATAATTATGTTTGTTTACAGGTATTTGCCTATGAAATTATTCTGAATAAGATAAATTCATTATTCATTAATTAGGCACGTTTGTCGTATTGCTTTCTCATTTAATGAAAGAAATTTCTGCCTTTTCATTAAGCGCGCTTTTAATGATACTCAAACAAAAGCGGCTGTATTTTGAATGGCATTGTAATGCGTTCGACTTAAATATCAAGCTAAACAAATGGAATTGTTTGTATAATTGGAATTTAAAAGAGGAAGCTAATTTTATACGTTAGTCTTAGTGGAACGAGATATTTACTTAGTTACACATATACAGAAAAATAATGACGTTGTATCATCAGTCATGCGTGTATAGACCTACACTTTAAGCTAAGAAATTTAAATTGAATATAATAGTAATCTGTAGGATTAAATGAAAAATTTAGAACAAACGATAGATCTAACACATTTATTGTTGAGTATTGAGTAATGGTAGAAAAGCAAATTTCTAATGAAATAAAGATATATATATATAAATGGCATTATTAAAACTCCTTTTGTATATTTATTTTTAATCCTCTTAATTATTAAATAAAGACAAGGAAATAACTTAATACCATTTATATTCTACCTACAAGACCGAAAGGTAACATTTTATACTTAAATGACATAAAATGTCGTCATGAATGGAGGAAGAAGATGGCAGTGTTTCAAACACATTTCTTTTCATTTACTAAAATAATTTCATCTGTTCTCTGTTTAAAATTGGAATTATATAATCATAAGCTTAGTCTATAACTATATCTTTAGTTTAAAAGCATTGTTTTTTTTAAAGTTTACAAAAGATGGGAACATTTATAACATTGACATTTTGTTAAACTTAAGAATTCTTGTTCTTTAAAAATCTCAAGGTCATTTACCCTAATATATTTATGCAAATATGATAAGAACTAAAGTGAACTGCGCTCTGTTATTATTTTTTTCACATATAATGATGATCTTAGAGACAGTCAAAAATAGAGATTAATGTGAAAATAAGAAAATTATATCATTTTTTTTTATCGCACTCTCATTTTTATAGAAACTGAAATAAACTTGGATTTTAGGCAAGCTGCCTACTCATAAGTTAAATAAGATGCACACAACAAGTATTTACTTACGACACTTGTTAAGTAAATTATTATCTCCAATGACAGATCGTCACCCTAAGTAATTCAATTATCAAATATTAAACATCCGCGATTCATATTCGATTTAATTTGATTAATCATTGCTCCGCTAGCAATCTATCGTATCTCTCCTTCTAACCTAAAAGCCTAGACTATATATAGTAGCCTTAATTTACATAATCATGTCTTCTTTTCCTCAAGGAGGAGTTTTATAATAAAATAATTCTCTTAAAGACCAGAAATTCCCCAGGAGGATTATTAGTTGAAAGAGCGCGGATAGAACCGTCACAGTGTCACTGGGTCAGATCGTGACACCATTGTCGTAAAAAAACGACATCACCCGACCAACGATCAGAATCCCATTTTTTGGTTCCCATTCACCAAAAAAAAAAATCGAAAACTGCATCATGCTCACGTTTTTTCTCAAAGGGATTACCGTCAGGACGTTACGAGAAGCCGCATTCCGTGCCTTCGAGAACCCAGGAAAAATGTAGAGTTTCTATAGAGGCGATGAGAAAACGGGTGTTTCCAGAGATAGAGTCGGGAATACGTAATTCGGAAATGGAAATGAGGCCTGAAGAAAAAGCGGAAGGAAAGAACTGAGTTCCGATGCTGCTGAGATCGGAAATGAAGGTTGGATGTGCTTGGTGAATTAAATGTGTGGACTACCGAAAGATAAAGGCATAAAAAAGTTGACTTTTTCTTCTTTTCTTTGAGATAAAGAGGGATTTAAGTTTTCATATTTATGGAACTTTCAGCATTGATCACACGCGCAGGGTTTTTTCCCCCTGATTGGTATTCTTTTGTTTGTTTTGTTTATTTATTTTTTTGGTCGAATCGATATTGCCAAACTTTCTTTTTGGCATCGTTGTTTTTCCCTTATGTTTGCATAAACCATTCATTCTTTTACGAATCGAAGGCTGGAAGGGAAATAGCTTATTTGAAAAAGTACCTTTTTCGCGTGGCATTGGTTATTTAGGGTTTTTTGAAAAGAAACATAACTGTTAATTTTCGATCAAATTCAAATTATTTTGTAGTATTCAATTCACATTCATCTTCCATTTTGGGATTTTTTTTAAAAAAGAAAAAATATCATGGAATTTAATGAGACCATTAATGAAAAAAATATTCATTTGTGAGAAAAAATTTCTTATTTTGAAATGGTTTGTAGTGAATTTACTTTATAAGGTTCAAAATTTTAAGCTATCGCTGTATTTAAATTTGTAAAATTGATATTAATTATTTGGTAATAAATTTGATACTTCTTTTGAGATCTATTCATCTTTTAATTTTACATTTTGAAAGTTACATTATTCCGTTTTAATGATTATTTTTTATCCCTTTTAGTGATTCATTTCTCGAAACTGTTAATGCAATAAGATTAAGAGTTGAATTGCCTTTCCTAGTTACTGTAAAACGGCGTTCATGAATGTAATAGGCAGATGACTTCAATTTTATGAGTTACATTACATCTTCACGAGAATGTTTCGGTGTTCATGGATTTTACTTTGAATATAGTTATAAAGGCAATGTAATACGGTGAAAATTGTTAACATGAAACTCAAAATACTGAAATAATTTTTCGTGTTAAAAGAATTTCGTGTTAAGGGATATTGCAAAGAAAAAACATACATTCAACAAAACTAAGTTTATTAGAGTACATCTTATTTACATAGATGTGTATTATGCATGTATTTAATAAAAATCAATAAAACAAAAAAATTCACAAGAAATTGGATGTAAAATTTTCAAGCTTTTTGGAAAATAATTTGATATTTTTCTTTGCATTGACATTTTTAGCATCAAACTGTTCGATGTCTCGTTCCTTTTTTTAATGCATTCCCCCATTGGAATGTGCGTCTAAATAACTTTGCATACTTTTCGTGATGTTCCTCATTTAGGATGAAGTGGGAACAGGAACTTCATTTTTCATCTTCGTAATCTGTACCAGGGATATTTTTTGAACTTTGATCAAATTACTGAATGTGTTTGTCTGTCATAATTGGGCCTGTATACATATTATCATCATCTACTGCAATGAATTCTTCCGATTATGCAGTCGGGAAGTCCAATAATAAGATTTTTGGGACCCCTCGTGTTGCTTTGTGGATCTTAGAGTTTTGAAATCTCGGTTGTTCATCCTAAAAAGCAGCTGTTCTTAAACTTTCGATGTATCCCTTGTATGTATCAGCTTGACATTGCGGGTCCCCCCCCCCTTAAATTTTGAACACCCCTCTTTGACTCCCAACACATGGTTGAGTGATTTATAGAGGTTTCTCAACAGTCCTAAGATTGCCTCTGATTTATTTCTCTTCTCGGACTTTTTAATATTTCTTTTTTTTCCTTTAAGAAAACAGTAAACATCTAATTATATATGCATATAAAATATTAAAGAATGCTTGTTTCAAATAAATAAATAATGTAGGTGCTAGTAAATAAATAATACAGGTGCAATTTGATTAGGAAATTGAGATGGATGCAATCATTATCGTATTAGGACAATAAGTGAATTAGTTCGTAGCTTGCACATATGTTTCTACTATATACTTTTTGAAAGTATTGCATTTTAGTAATTTCTATGTAGTTGTGAAAATAACAAAAAACTTAACTAATATCCTTGATTGAAATACATGTTCTAGTAAATATTTTGATTATGAACAATTTAGCGATCTTGTCTAGGATGACAGACCTTTTATTTTTCCACGAGGTTTTTCAGGGTCTGCAAGGAAGTAAAATTATAAACTTAGATAAGAGACCTTCGCGATGCAATAATTATCTTATTGGGACAATAAGTGAATTAGTTCGTCGCTTGCACATATGTTTCTACTATATACTTTTTGAAAGTATTGCAGTTTAGTAATTTCTATGTAGTTGTGAAAATAACAAAAAACTTAACTAATATCCTTGATTGAAATACATGTTCTAGAAACAAAAAACTTAACTAATATCCTTGATTGAAATACATGTTCTAGAAAATATTTTGATTATGAACAATTTAGCGATCTTGTCTAGGAAGACAGACCTTTTATTTTTCCACGAGGTTTTTCAGGGTCTGCAAGAAAGTAAAATCATAACCTTAGATAAGAGACCTTCGCGAACCCCTTAGAAAAACGCCGTGCGCTTCCCCCGGGGGACCAATGACCACAGTTTAAAAATCCTAATTTAGTTGCTAAAAATTTCGTTATTGAGTAAACCAGCGTTTCTCTAACTGTGTGCGCTTATTAGAGGGGCACGAGCATATCAAAAAGTCGAAAATAAAATATTTAAAAATATTATTAATGTACTGAAAGTGAACAAACAAAATATGTTCTGACATAATAAAACATAAAATACACATTTACATTGCTATAATACACTTATAAGTGTATCAGTACTCCACAATGTATTTTGTAATCAATTTAACAATACTAAGTTAAGAACAAGTTTAGTAATTACCAGCGAACCCATGTGCTTGTCATATATAAAACTGCATGCAAAAATTAACACTTATCATGATAGTTTGTATGGTTTTTAATTTAACTGTCGATTAAAAGTTACGTGATTCGCTCTCCAATGCCTCCGTTTTCCAAGTAGGCGTACGTATGTGATGTATTGGGGGGAGGGAAGAAAAGGAATACATATAAGAAAATCCCCTGAAATAAGTAAATCCTTCACAAAAACTGTCAAGGTCCTTTTATTCCATTTCACTGTCTTCGGAATAATGTTATGAATACAGTGCACAGAAAAGATGGTACTTCGGAAAGTACCATCGGACGTATATATACGCGTGGGGAAATTAACGCTTTGGTTGAGCGAGACGCTTATATACGCCGATGACACTTAAGAGGATAATGTTGTATTGTAGCTTTAGCGTTGAAGTATAGTATTACTGAATTCAAAACATTGTTATTGTATGGAGATAGGGCGCGAAGAAAATTATGATTGAATATTGGGTCGCAAACGTTGAAAGTTTGAGAAGCACTGGAATAAACTAAATATATAGCACCAAGTATTCTCACATTGAAAGAAAATTTTCTTACTTTCAAGCTTTATTAGATACAGTAGTTTCTTTAAATAAAAAAGTGCAGCATTTTTCATTACGAAGGAAGCTTACTTCCAACACAAAGCCTCACACAATTTTGCAAACTAAGCATAAAATTTACTTCTACGCATCAAACTAAATCTTTGCAGAACATTTCAGAACCGCTGTGACTGATATTGCTCTTTTCTTTTCTTCGATACACCAAAGTACGTGGCGCAAAAAAGAAATGGCGAAGCTAAAATAAGGCTGTTCTTTGTACACACAAAAGAGCGTTGAAGAATAGATTGATAAAAGAGCGGCATGGAATCTCCAGAAAGCAACAGATTCTGAAGAACAACAATCCGGAAAAGGCAAAGGAAACAGTACAAGAAGAGATTCGAAAGAAAAGAAAGCCCATCCAGAAGACTATACAAAGGTCCTAAAACGTAGCCACCCTCAAGACAAGCTGGATTCTGAGATTGTATTGGATTTTTCTTGTTTTTGCGAATGAATCGAAGTGTTGCCATCGTACACAGTATTGGAAAAGCATGAGAAATGGCTCTAGTGCTTCTTTCTTTGAAAAATCAAATGTTTTGTTTTATTTAAGATGGCAACACGGGACGCCATGACAAATTTCATTTGTTTTAGAAGAGCAGGCGAATCACGTAATAGTCCAGACGAAACATTTTTTTTTGTTCTTTTCAGAAATTTTTCATGTTGAGAATTTCACGGTTCAGCCTTTGTTTGTACAAGCGAAAGGATTTTTAAATTGTTTTTAGGCGTCATAAAAAATAAAAGTTTTGTTTCTTTTTGAGATGCAAAGAAATACTTTATCGAAACTTTTGTTCGTGCATAATTCAATGGTGAGTAGTTTTTGTTGGCAAAAATACTTTAAATTATTATGTATATTAATTTTATTATTTTGAGATTTCGTACTTAATTTAATTACATAATTTAATTTTCAGAAAAGAATACTTGATATTTTTTACATAATTTGAATAATAGCGCATATGATAACTATAACAATAGTGAATAATTATTTATTTTATCACAAATTATTTTTTTAGATTTTATTATAAATAAATTTAATTTTATGTAGAATTACTGAATTCTCAATTAATTTTAATTTTCACACCTAAAATTATAGTTTTGTAAAAATATTTATTTTACTAAAAATCGATTAAAATGAATGTATATCAAATGAGATCTAAAAAGTCGTATGATTTTTTTAACTCGGGAGAAGGCACGCAGTTGATTCTAAAGTTATTGATGGTGTGGGGTGACTGAGTCACCCCAAACCTTTTTTGTTACAATTATTGTTATTGTAAAAGATAAAAAATGTAATTCCAGCGGATAGTTTAACAAAGAGAAAGTATACACTCAAGAGCGAAAACATTATGACCACCTGTCAATAGCGAGTTGGCCCACCTTTGGCTCGAAAACAGCATCAACCCGCCTTGGCATGGATGCCACAAGTCCATGGTAGATGGCCGGAGACAGATTGTACCAGATGTTTAAGCAACAGTCACGCAAATCCGAGATATTGCGAATTGGTGGTCTTTGAACTCTGAGTTGCCGTCCCATGACATCCCAAATGTGTTCTATCGGATTGAGATCCGGTGAATTACGTGGCAAGGACATTAACTGGAATTCAGCATCCTGTTTCTGGAACCACTTCAACACAATTTTAGCCTTGTGACACTGAGCGTTGTCCTGTTGGAACATTCCATTTCCAGCTGGAAAAACAGAGGACATGCAAGGGTGCAACTTGTCTGCAATGATGTTCAGATACGATGTAGCATTCATGGTCTGCTCTACCACAACCACGGGTCCCAGAGACGCACAATAGAACGTCCCCCAAAGCACAATGCCGCCCACCATCGGCCTGTGTATGACCTACTGTACATTGAGGGAGCAACTGTTCGCCAGGAAAACGGCGTATCCTGACACGGCTATCGGCGTGATGAATAACACACCGTGATTCATCTGACCAGGCAACTCTCTCCCACTGATCCATGGGCCAATAGCGATGTTCCCGGGCCCTGTGCAGGAGCAGTTAGAGATGACGCTTGGTCAGCAAAGGTGCAAGAGTGGGACGTTTGCTGCGTAGCCCCATATCCAACAGTGTCCACTGAACAGTGGGCTCCGATACTATTCTACTTGGCCGTGCATTGTATTGGGCTGATAGCTGAGCCACTATCTGGCTACGGTTTTGCTTCACCATGCGAGACAGTCTCCGATTACCTTTTTCTTGGATAGCGTGTGGATGTCCAACACCATGTCGTCTACTGCTGGTTTCCTCTTCATTCATCCACTTTGCCTTAGTTACTTACAACTATAGATCGCGAACAACCCATGAGTCGTGCAATTTCGGAAATACTTGTTCCGACCCATTACAATCTGCCCTCTATCAAAGTCGCTTAGATCAGCAGCCTTTCCCATCACACACAGAAGTAAGTGAAAGAATGATTCTTCGGTCTCTCCAGCAGTAGTTAAATAGCACTTCCACCTGATCACGTGCCTTCCACGTCGTCCAGGCGAGTTCATTGCAAAATGTAGGGGAGGTCATAATGTTTTGGCTCTTGAGTGTATTTATCTACTTTTAAGGACTTTTGAGTTTTTCATTGATCATTTTAAAAAAATTCAATCAAAATTAATTAAAATGTTTCAAATGTGTGTGGCGGAAGGACACAAATCACAGGAAGTTTTCACTAATATTATAGGAATGATATTTTCACGCAAAACAGTCATATTTTGTTTAAGTTTTTTTAGTTTTACTGTCCTTTGATGATCGACAAATAGCATGTTGAACGTTTTCTTGTTTGTGTCTTTTTGACAGGGCGCAGTGTGTCTTGTGGTTCATATCTTTCTTGGTGGAGTTTTTTAGGTAGACTTTGAAAAACTTTCCTTTCAATTCAAACGTTTCATGTTCAACACTTTTCTGAAATTTACTTTTGCTCTCATGATTAATAACTATTATTTCATCAGATTCTTTCCTTGCTTGACGCGTTTCAATTTCATCAAATAGAGATGCCCATTTCTTTCTTTATATTCTTTTCCTTTACATTTTATAATCTGCTCAGTTCAATTAATAAACCATAATGAGTCGTACATCACAACAATCAAAACCACTAAGTAGTTCACAGGGGGAAAATAAAGCCTGTTCATGGAAGATATTTTGGAACAAAAATGGTCACTTAGGGAACTCAGTCACCCTAAGTACCTTAAGATTGTAAGAAAAGTTTATCTCTCCCAAAAACGAGGGAGGTATGTGACAAATACATTTTAGTTCTTTTGAAGACAATTGGTAGCAAATAAACAATTATCACAGAATTAAAGATTTTGTGAACCTGGGTAGACTTTATGCCCCGCGCGACAGCTTCCGAGTTAATTAAAGCACTATTAAGTAAAGCTAATATTAGGTTGATGCATATGAAATAACAGATTTTCTTTACATGTGAACGTTTCTTACTCAGCTTTCGTTATGCTTTTGTTTTCGTCATAACTTTGTTTATTATCGTATTCTCCATTTCAGAGACCCATTTCAACAAAGAGGCTTTTATCAAAAATGTTTAATTTTGTTTTGAATTTCGTAAGGATATGAATTCAACCGATATTTGAGTAATTTTTCATACGAGTATAAACTTTGTAATGATGCTGAAAAAGCTGAACCAGGCATTTAGGGAGAATATAATTAAAAATCGAAAAGTGAAGCGTTGATTAGAAAGATTTCGAAATGGTGATTTTTCCCTACAAAATGTGAACCACGCATAAGCTCCCAAACATATGTGAAAAATGATGCTCCGAAATCATTGAGGGCAACAAATACAACTGTATCTGTTGTACTGAAGTACGTTTGTGACGACTCTATTCCGATTTTTTCACTAAACGTCCTCTTGGGGAAATTTTGGTCCTTAAAAATTATTTTATTAGAAAGCTTTCTCCGAAGAAGAGAGCGTGAACATACAAATTAAGACTGCTATATTAAGTCTAAGCTTTCAGGTTAGAGGAGAGAGATAGGATAGACTGCTAGTAGAGCAGTGATTAATCAAACTGAATGCGAAGCAGGGATATTTAGTAATTGATAATTATATTACTAAAGATGACGATCTGTCACTTGAGATTGAATCTAGATTAGATAGTTAAGAAGTCAAAGCTATTGAATTAAGTAAGTGTATTAAGTGTTAAAAGTCTTCGCATATCTCGTTAATTGTCCTCTAATTTATTAATAGGGTGCATCTCTAGGCTATTAAGTGTTGCGTTGTGGTTGATTTTGACAAAAAATTGATATTATTTCGAAATATGGCTAGTCTTCCTTCCGATACCCCCTGCGCCGAGGGAAGATGGAGAGAATTCCGCTCACACGTTGATGAAATGAATGAAAGCTTAAAAAGTGAATGAAAGACAACGCTCGAGCGCATACGTCATACAAAATAATAAAGAATTTAATTTAATCAAAATATGAAATTTTGCAGCATGTTGCAGAATTTGTTTGTTTTTGTAAGCATTTATGAATTTTTCAAATATTTTTTGTGCTGTTATTTTTATGTGTTCTCTATCTACCGCATAAAAACAGGTTCTACTATATATCCTACAGTTATTATATTATTTTAACCAATGGCATATACACATTCACATAAGATAAACGATGACGTGTTTCTATTTAAAGATTCAATTTTATAGAAAACGCCCATTCCTTCTTACGCAAATTTGGCAAAGCTCTCGTCCTTCTTTATCCAATTTCAACAAATCTAATACCTGTCTTCCACTTTGCTGAACAATGCCAATTTCAATTTCCTTCTAATGCATTTTGTGCCTGGCAAAACAGCGTAAAATCGATCTTCATACTGCCCGGGGGAGATCAGAATTACACGAAGGCGATTGAAAAGGTTTTGGCGTGTGTTGCCCAAACCAATTCATTTTCATTTGTGCGTAATAAATGGATTGTTAGTGGAAAGATGGTCAATCAGTAATAAAAGTTTCCGTTAAATCAGGATCACTTTTTTTCCTTTCCATTTTTCCGGGAAGATTAGGAAAATGAAATGGAATCAATGCCTTTGTGTTGTTTTATCCTGGAAGAATTCAAGATTAAAGGGATTACTTTTTTAAGGGCCTTTTCTTGAGATTGAAACACACTTGGGTGTTATTTTGGTTTGTGTTCTATTTTTGTACCTGAGGGACACATCAGTATTGATAGGAACTTCTGAATGTCTTTATTTTATTACTTATATACAGAAAAGGTTGATTATATTGAATATAAAATATTTTTATCAGTCATGGGTTGGATGATCATCTTTATCAGCTATAAAAAATCCTTTTTATCAGCTATTAGACCTTCAGACTTAAAATTTAACAAATGTGGTTCAACAAATGGAACAATATGGAACAAAAAAATTGTTCAGCTGAGATATACAAAAAGCTTTTTTTGTTTAATTTGCAATTTACGTAAAATTAACTCATTAAAAACTTCTTTGTCCTATAATCTGTACTGTTTAGTTTTTCAATTCACCCATGCGAAGAATGGGTATACCAGCTAGCATATATATATATAAGAAAAAGTGAATCACACTCACTCACTTTTCTTGAGATCTCTGGAATCATAAGAGCAACAGACTTGAAACTTGGCCGGCAGATTTATTTTGTTGAGTAGATAACCGCTAAGGATGGGTTTAGCGGAAATATAATGTAAAGGATTAAGAAGGTTTGTAGACGAAACCTCATGTGTTTTCCAATTATTACACTTACAAGCTATAAAGCAGATGGATACAGATAGGCCTTTTTTCGCCCATCGGCAAATTCATATTATGTATTTTTTTTAAAATTGATCCTCATTCAAAATAAAATGTTAGGTTTTTTTCAAAAAAAAAAAATCTTTTATTAAATATAGAAAACAGGAAAAAATAACAATGTTAAACTATTTGTAACAAATGTCTTCGATTATATGTCCTTCTCGCTTTCATTGGCTGAATCGTCACTGGACCATCTAGTAGCAGCGTATTCAAGACGTGGGGTTTTTGTCTGAGTGTGATTATGGCGCCAATATCCCAAGTACCAATGAACAGATGCAACATGTGCAAATTAGCCAACAACTCTACCACCAACTTTGCACTGAGAATACCATTCAAGGTTTGGATTATGACCTATACCTGTTCTTATCGATATGTTATATACTTTTGAACGTGTGTTGTGATCTTATCTGGAGTCAAACAATTGAGGAATCTTCTTGATTTTCGTAAAGAGTGTACAGCTCCTATTGTTTAAGGTGCTCGTGAGTGTATGATCGACTTTGCTTAAGCTGATATATCCCAAAAGTTAAATATCGTAGTTCCTTCCATGTTAATCGTGGAAAATCTGGAAGATCAGAGTCACTTAACAAAGTCCATATCGCCCTTTTTCTTGCCTAGCCGATCAGTCTGACCGATTCGCGGACAAGCTATTTTGTTTCGTACCACATCAAAGCGCTTGATGCACCAAAACAAATGAATACCAGTTTAAAAGCCTTATTATTGTAGTTTTTGATAGACCAGAAAATGTAGTGGCGCTTAAAGCGATTAACAGTTTTATTTTTAAATGAAAGTTAAAAAAAAGCACTTAAGATAAAAATTTAAAAAAAACTCATCGAATTTGCCAAGTTTGATGGCTTTTTATGTGACCTGCTATTTTTTTCCTTACTTCTTTAGAATAAAAGTAAAGATCAATACACCAAAAGTTCCCATAAATATAATAATGTAGCTCCAGTAAATATTTTGAATTTCCATGACTATGACCGGCGAAAAAGATGCCGATCTTTACCCACCTCCTTTGGCAATTTAGAATCCTTTTTTTGAGTAGAGATCCACTAAGAACGGATTTTTTGCGGGAAAGTTCACGGGGTGTTATAGATAAAAATATTCTTTTTCGAAATATTAGACCTAATGATTTGAAATGTGGCAAACAAATATATTTTTTCTAGTAATGATTTGCTCAAAACGGGTTTTTCGGAAATTGACTCTCAAAAGATGAAGGAGGCAGCAGGGACATAATGGATAAATTATTTTTCTGTATTAGGCTTACAGACTTGAAATTTAGCAGTTATATTTATTATTTATTTTAGAAGAGATCCGCTAAAAACTGTTTTTGCGTAAATCGACATCTAGGACATGGTACGGATTGTAAAAAATAAATAATTTTTGAAGCTCAGCTCCTTTTCCTTTGAAATTTAAATATGATAGCTATACGAATGTTTTTGAATAAAATCGGAAACTTAAGGCTAGGACTTATATATCAGTAATTTGAAAAGAATATATAATCATACAACATCACGAAATACCCAGAAAAATGGGTGTGGGCTATATCTAGTATCTACATAATGTAATTCCTTCAAATTAAACAGTAAAATAAAAACACCAAAAAAAGTAAAGAAAAAAGTTTAAAAAAATAGGAGAATTCCAAATAATTTTTACTAAAATTACGATAAAAGGAAAAGGACAATTTCATAAGTCACCTTTAAAGGTCATTAACATTTTATACTCGTCGATGGAGGATTTTTTTTAAAAAAAAGTAGTTAGTTTTTTTTTATGAACAGGGAAAAGGAAAAAAAAATTAACGCTTGAAAGAGCTATCGGTTTTTATAACACCGTCGACAGCAAGTTAATCGAACTTCTCAAAGAAAAACATATTTGACGAGCATTAAATGAGAATTTACCTAAAAAGTCTATGGATTGCTTTTCATGCAAAAACTACACTACAATCCATTAACTTTTTTGTAATGAACATAGAGTTTTTTAATGTTTAAATCATAATAATTTTTATGCCTTTTAATCACATTTTTATAATTTCGTGAAATACTTTTTGATTTTATTTGAAATAAAATGTTCTTCTCCCATTCGAGTAAAACGAAAGAAAGAAAGAAAAAAAAGGGGGGGGGGGGATGAAAAAAGAAAGAAAAAGAAGAAAAAAACATTTTCATTAAAAAAAGGTGGAAAGGGTGACTGACTATACGTAGGGTAACCGGGATTTTTACAACGCGCATAATTTTTTGATATTAAGTGTCAGTTGAATTTAACTATACATATAGAAGGTTTTTATAAGCAATTATAACTAAAAAAAATTATTTTAATGCAATTTTTCGGCAAAAAGTGAAGAAAAAAATTGCATATATATTCTAAACATTCTCCTTTAATGAAAAATGCTTCTACGAAGGGTGATAAAAAAATGTTACAAGTCGAGTAACGGAATATTAATTAAAGACAAAATATTCAAAAGGGAATTAAGAGGCATACGTGCCTATCACACTTCGACATAATCACCAAGTCTATTTAGGCATTTATCAGAACGCAGAGCCAACTTATTTAACCCGCATTGGTAGAAATCAAGTCCCTATCCATGGAACCAGGTCTCGGCGGATGTTTCGACGGCACTGTCTTGAAATATCGCAGTACATCAGAAACGCTATGTTGCACGCTACCATAGTTCTGTCCCGTCTCTGACGAGATTTCACGCAGAGTTACCCGTCGATCATCTTAAATAATTTATTCAATTCGTGCCGCGTTGATTTCTGTCGTTGAAGAACTTGGCCGGCCGCTTCCTGCTATATTGAGGTTTTCCACATCCTTTCTACCTGATTGAAATGAGTGATACCATTTCGCTACATGTTGTCTGTTCATTGCTTCTTCACCATAAATTTCCACGATTTGACTGTGGTTGTCAGATGCGGACACATTCTTTGCACATAAAAATCTAATCACGGCTCGCATTTCCAAGCAAGACCAATTTCCCAAGCGTCTTGCCATTTCAGTCGTCCTGAAACGTCTGGAACTTTCACTACCTACCCGCAAACTAGCTATATGACAAGTGGTGCCATTCGTCTCCACTCTAAGGAAATAAAATTTCTCCACAATATGTAGTTTTGAAATGCTGCGGCTTGTAACCTTTTCTTACTGATCAACCCTCGTATAATAATAGTTTGCCTTTATCTAGCTAGGAGTTCTATTGAAAAGTAGAACTAAGATTCTTTAAATATACAGTTTAGAAGTGGATTTATTCATATTTTATTATAGCAAAATAGAGAAATTTTAATAAAAAACTCCCAAACGTCCATTTTTATTTTAGCTGATCGTAACTCTGAAAGTAATTAAATTTTTCAATATTTTTAATTCAACACCGGTATAGAATTCCGAGCAAAATATATAGGCATATTATTATTATTAAAGAATAATTTTTCATAAAAGGAGAATGTTTAAAAAATATGTCATTCTTTCTTTGTTTTTTACCAAAAGTGTGCATTAAAATAGCTTTTTGTTGTAAAAAAAAATATTTTTAAATCTTATTTATGTGTATATTCTTATATACAACTGAGGCTAAATATCAAAAAATTATTCGTTTATACGTTTTTTTAATATCATGGTTCCCAACGTTGTCACACACACACAGTCACCTTAAAATAATACTATTTTCTTCAGAATCGAAAAAATTGTATATTTTGTACAGAATAAAAACAAACACAGACTTGATATGATATACATAAGACAGCACGTTCGTTTTTATGGTCGAGGAATTTCAGTTTTATGGATTGCGGTGAAACATAAAATATTTCAAGTAGACATTTTAGGACATAACATAATTTTTGTACTTTACAACCTGCCTTAGAACAAACTAAAAAGGTTTACAATTTTTGTTTAAAAGAAGTGAACTTTAGAGTTTATTATAAAACCCGAAAAGGAAACGTTTTACATACTTAATATAAGGTTAAAAGTTAGATACGTGTTTCAAAGCTATTTTGCATTAAAATATGGATTACATTTTGAAGATAATCTAAAAAAGGAGGATTCTGTGCGTTCCATGAGTACTGTAAAAAGTCAACTCTGCGATTTATTACCGAATTTAACGGAAAAGCCGTAAAAGAAGGCGGAAGTAAGATGCGTGTTTAACTTAGTAGAATATTTTTTAGATCAATATTTCAGGCAGGTTTGCGTTGAATTTTTAATGTACTTTGATTCAATTTATTTTTTTGATAAATGTTATATACGAATGAGCAGATACACGTCAAATTGGTCAAGGCTCAAAGTCCTCTCATTAGCATGGTGTAGAAATTTGGAGAGAAGGGCCCAGCTCAAGTGGTCGCAAATATTGAAAGTTTGAGAAGCACTGGAATATAGTAATCCTTTTCCCTATTTTTTTTGTGTCAGCTTGGGGGCTTAGAAGTAGCAGGCCCTCTTCGTAAGCTCAAGGTAGCGGGTTCGATTCCGGATAGAGTCGATAGATTTTCTGGATGCGAATATCGTAGGCACGCATGTCATACGATCATGTGGGATTTAAAAGATCCATTGAGTATCAATTTGGCTCTAAAACTCTCAGCAAAATTAAATCACGTATTATTTACCATCCAACGGGATTTTGAATTTAAATTAATTCAAGCGTCGAAGTTTGGTAGCGAAAGTCGCCACCATGAAATGGCTGTCACATTTAGGGAATTGCTGTGTCTGCAAATCCTAGTAGCCAATATACATCCCATTGGAAAAAAAACTATTTTGTTGTGAGGCTTATCGTTATTGTTTACTGATACTTTCATACAAATTTTAAAATCTTATACTTGCGTATTATACCGTCGACCAAATTTGCCAAATGCTCTCCTCTTTATCATAGGCTTAATTTATGATGGTCACATGATATATTTAATCACGTGTTCTCCATTGAATTCAAAACTTACATTAGACTTAAAACCGATGTAAAATTTTATATTGGATAATTTGGTAAAGATATTTAAGTATTAAGACACTTCAAAAAGTTTTTGAAAGTTGAAAGAAAATAATCTCATACATTTACATCCGTTAACTTATAAATCATTAGTCCCTTTTTTTTACATACATGTGTTAATATTGTTGAAAAATGCGCACTTTTCAAAAGAACGTTTCTACAAAAAGTAAGTTGTCAAAAGCGAAACGTTTGAACCGACTGTCTGGAAACACGTGATTGCAGTTATCACGTGATTGTGACGTCACATAAATTTGTTTCATTATGCTTTTAGCTAAGAGTTAGAGTTATAATAATTTAATTAGAGTTATAATTAGCTTAACCAAGTTATAATTAGAGCAGAATTGTTAATATTCTACTTCCTCGATAATTTTCTGAGTAATTTTAAATTTTACGGCGTAAAAATCAACTATTATCTTTTAGTGTGTTTTACTTATAAATCTGAAATAAATATAACTAAACGAAGTTTATTGCTTAAAAAAATGTGTTGTAATCTTAAGTAAATTCTTATTTATTTAGAATTAGCGAATCAAATAGAAAGCTCAAGTTTTAGCTAGAGACGTGAACCTTTTTTCTCTCACAAAAATTAAGATTATAATCGAATTATAATTATAATCGATTATAATTAAATTAAGATTATATTCGAATATTTCTGTATGGAGGAATATTCAAATTTTTCGGGCTTTTAAACAAAAATATTCTTTTGTTAGAAAACAAATGAGGGAAAAAAAAGAATTTAAAACTGTGAAACATAAGCTACATCTATGAATGACTTTAACATTATATGTGTCTGTATTTGTATGCAAGTATTTTGCAGATACTGTTACATTTAGTTATTTATAGTTATATATAAATTTTATTGAGCTGTATACTGAATATACATTTATACATTATAAAATAACTTGGAGACGAGTAGTAAAAATGTAAGAAAGCAAAAGTTTGAAAATTATATCACATAAAATAAATACATATGCACTAGCTTTTAAATCTATTTAACAATTTTCGTTATAAATGTGACTTTTATTAGCTATAATTGTTTATCGAAGTCATAAACAAAAAATTAAGCCATCGTTACACAGAATGTTGGAAATCGTAAAAGTTATTTCTCAGATATATATAAATCTTAAAATAACGAAATGTCGACAGCTGCTACGAGTATAAGATTTACGATTGTTTTCATACCGTAAAAAAGCTTATGTTTTGAGAAGATCGTATGAAGCTGTCACAAATATAGAAGTTGATTTACACAGAAATATATAATTTAATTTCTTTTATAAAAAACTGTCGCAACTTTCTGAAAATGGGACTACATTTACCCTGATTATAAAATTTAATAATAAATTAAACATAAATCTAAAATCCGCAGAAAGCGACTGGCTAACAGCTATGTTTTTTAAATAAGTTGAGATAATCTATTTATATATAAATATAATATATATATATATAAATATATATATACACACACACTCAAGAGCCAAAACATTATGACCACCCCTACATTTTGCAATGAACTCCCTGGATGACGTGGAAGGCACGTGATCAGGTGGAAGTGGTGCTTAACTGCTGCTGGAGAGTCTGAAGAATCATTCTTTCACTTACTTCTGTGTGTGATGGGAAAGGCTGCGGATCTAAGCGACTTTGATAGAGGGCAGATTGTAATAGCTCGAAGGCTCGGAACAAGTATTTCCGAAACTGCACGACTCGTGGGTTGTTCGCGATCTACAGTTGTAAGTAACTAAGGCAAAGTGGATGAATGACGGGGAAACCAGCAGTAGACGACATGGTGTTGGACGTCCACAAGCTATCAAAGAAAAAGGTAGTCGGAGACTGTCTCGCATGGTGAAGCAAAACCGGAGCCAGATAGTGGCTCAGCTGACAGCACAATACAATACAGGGCCAAGTAGAATAGTGTCGGAGCATACTGTTCAGAGGACACTGTTGGATATGGGGCTACGCAGCAAACGTCCCACTCGTGTGCCTTTGCTGACCAAGCGTCATCACCAACTGCGCCTGCGCTGGGCCCGGGAACATCGCGACTGCTCCATGGATCAGTGGGAGAGAGTTGCCTGGTCAGATGAATCACGGTGTGTCATTCATCACGCCGATAGCCGTGTCAGGATACGCCGTCTTCCAGACGAACAGTTGCTCCCTCAATGTACAGTACGTCATACACAGGCCGATGGTGGCGGTATTATGCTTTGGGGGACGTTCTCTTGGGCGTCTCTGGGACCCGTGATTGTGGTAGAACAGACCATGAATGCTATAGGGTATCTGAACATCATTGCGGGCCAGTTGCACCCTTACATGGCATCTGTTTTTCCAACTGGAAATGGAATGTTCCAACAGGACAACGCCCCATGTCACAAGGCTAAAATTGTGTTGGAGTGGTTCCTGGAACATGATGCTGAATTCCAGTTAATGTCCTGGTCGCCTAACTCACCGAATCTCAATCCGATGGAACACATTTGGGATGTCATGGGACGGCAGCTCAGAGTTCAAAGACCACGAATTTGCAATATCTAGGATTTGCGTGACCGTTGCTTAAACATCTGGTGCAATCTTTCTCCGGCTATCTACCAAGGACTTGTGGCATCCATGCCAAGGCGAGATGAAGCTGTGTTGCGCGCAAAGGTGGGCCAATTCGTTATTGACAGGTGGTCATAATGTTTTGGCTCTTGAGTGTATCTATACGCACACACACACACACACACACACACACACACACATATATATATATATATTATATATATATTATATATATATATATATATAATAATTCCCAGTAATTTAATAACTTTTAATTATCTATGTTTCATCCCTTCAGAGGACCCATGTTTTAATAATAAACTAGTTGGCCACCTAACGGTAACTTTTTCAATTAACTGCATCTATCCACGCACCTATATAGATCATGTGACTTTCCACTTTCTATAAATACTGAGATTTCTTGAGACTCGCTGTCTTCTGTCTTTTTCTTTCGTCATGTAATCGGCTGCAGCTGTGTTTGTGTCTTCTTGTCTGCTTCTTGTTATGTTGGAACGCTATATGTTAAGTGTTCAATAAACTGTATTTACTATTTCAAGGGACTACCTCGTCAATGCCATCAAAAATAGTGATCAAATTAAGAAGTACCTGCCACAGGCCACGTCTATTACATATATATACACAAGTTTATGCAGCATGGGAATCAGACAAAAATCAAGTAAATCATGAATTTTATCAATTTAAGAAAAAAATTAGCAGTTTTATCCAAATTGTAAATAGCATAGTAAAAAAAATGAAATAAACTAAAATAACCTTTGAGTGTGTTATTATTATTATTATCAAAGTCATAATTTTTCTTAAGCTCTATTACTGATCGAAAAACATTTGCTAGTTCCAAGAAATAGTCATTTCTTGCTGAACGTATAACACATTAAGAATATAACTGAAGGACCATAAGGAAAATCTCCGTATCTGGAAAGCAATTTTTATTTTGTAAGAAATCGCGTATGACGCACATGAAGCCCAAAGCCGAACCCCAAGGAATGGTTCTTTTTATAGGCACGGTTATGATAGACAAAGACATTTCGAGGAGTCTCAAACCTAACATGAAACTCATCCTTTCTCCTTCGCCTTCGCCTTCGCTTTAAATATCGTTCATAAAAATATCATGAAAATTTCTAAACCAAAAGAGGAAGAATAACCATAAGCCTTCCTATTGCCAGGGTAAAAATATTTCAGTAATAATAATATGAACTTGTCGGTAACATGGGATAATAGAATGTTCATAATTAATACAATTTAGCAGAGAAGAGTGAAAAGTTTGCAGCAAATTTTAAGAGATGACATTCTTTTTATGAATATATTTATTAAAATATATTTCGTTTCAAATCTGTTTAAAATAATATTTAAAAAATTTAATCACTACTTGATTCTGATATTATAGCAAATAATTCTTTCTACATAAGATAACATGTTTAAATAAATTAGTAACTGCAAGGTAAATTTGGAAACTTATGAATCAAATCATATAAAAGAATTCATGCAAATAAATGAATCACTACATTATGTTGGACAGTCTGAAGAAATTAAAAATTGATTTTATATCTTTTCCCCTTAAAACGTGCATTTACTTTTTGTCACTATTTACGAATTATAGTATTATATGTGATGAAATGTTTCAAAAAGAGGGATTTTTTTTTATTAATCACATTTAGAGCATTATTCCTAGTTTTCCAAAGTTGTTTTTATTAATATATAGCTACATTGAATTTTAGACTTACACTTTTCCTACATACTTTTTACTATGTTTCCATTTAACTCACATTTTGGATCTATTTTGCAAGTATTTTAAAAATTCTAGGAATATCATTGAAATAGGTCAAGGATCAAGGACGGAATATCAAATAACACTTTATTCTAAATATCTAATATTTATTACAAGTCGTTTTAAGTAAAGTATCCAACAGTTCGTATAAAACTGTAAATACCATAAATAGTTGGCAGTCACTAAAAGATCGCTAAAAATTGTTAAATTATTTAAGCAACTAACTGCCTTCACTTTAAAAAACTGTTAATAACATTACAAATTCCAATTTAGCAATATTTCAATCAATTTATACTGTTTATGACGAGTAGAATTTGAATTAGAAACAATAGAATTATTTTCTTTGCACAAACTTCAAATTGAATCCATAAAAGGTCTGCTATTATAATTTGCTTATATTTTATAACTTATCACATATTTACAATAAAAACAAAGATTTTAGGCATGCGCCCTGGACCTCGACTTCGTGGGGGTGATTCTCCTTTCCTCGATTTGGCCTTAAGGTATCCGATAATTTGCGACAACTTTTTTTTAAAAAAATGGAAAGATGGGTTTTGTTGTTGTTGTTGTTTTTAGATTTGTTTAGACATTTTTAAGAAATATGCTAAAATTAAGCAGACAAAAAAAATTATTATTACTTAAATGGGATAAAAGGGGTATAACTTTACAAGAATTAATATAAACGATATTCTGTACCAAAAGTTTATGAACAAATTTTCAATTTTGATGTGTTGCTATGTTATTCATTTTTGAAAAGACCTTCAGGATTATAGATATTTCAATTTTTACAATAACTAGAGCACTTTATCTTAGTTATTATATGTTAAAAAAACAGTGATTATATTCACATAAGGAACAGTAAATTTTATACTAAAGCAGTGATTGATAAATCTGATTGTTAAAACACTTCTACTATTATACAGAACATACACAAAAAATTTCAGTTCATTATTTTCAAAAAATTTTGAGCAATCGCTGTCTCTGTTTGAGCATTTTTAAGAAAACACATTTGGAGTAAAACGCGTTTTAAAGTATGACATCTTGCTGAAAGTAATGGCATCTGCTTTTACTAAAACACTTGTATTTTTTGTTCTAGAGAATGGAAAATAATAAACTTGGTATTTTTATAAAGCTAATAAAATGGCCTATAAAATAAATTCATAAACAAATTTGTTAATTTTTGGCACAATTCACAATTTTTGGGTAGTCGGATATCTTAATAAGATCATTATAAAGAAAAATCGCAGGATGATCAATAATATTTAATTGTAAAATATAATTCTCCAGCTTATTTTTTCTAAAAATTGGGAATTTAGAGGTATATACGAAGTGGCAACAATGGAAATGTTATGTTTGTCGTCTGTGTCTAGGCCTACATCTTCACTAATTATTTAGTCGAAAGGCGGTACACGGTCGAATCGTTTTATAAGTTACCGCTTGTATCACTATTTGATAATATGGGCTATATACTATATATTTAAAAGGGTCGCTACTTTTACATAGAGATCCAGTGTCTCGAGAAGATTTAAGACGTCACTGAATAATAGTGCTTGGGGGTGTTTTCGAATGAATTGTAAATACTGAAGAAATTTGCAAAAGAAGTGAAGAATTGCCTTCATGGATGCTAAATAGTTGATAGCCCTGTCTGCCCCATTTGTTGCAATGGCATAGTGATAAACGGCTGAACCTCCCCCGGTCTGCTCAGAATAAAGTTTTCCCAAGATACTGAAGGTCTAGAGTCCTTCTAACCAGATTGGATATGTGATTTTATTTTTTATATATAAATAGTATTTTAATCTCTTGTGTATTTTCCTTTTGGTTTAATTATTCTTTAAATAGACTTTTTCTCTGTGTACATTTTTGTATTGTCTGTTCTACATATTGCATTACTACTGTATTTCAATTTTGGATCTCTGTGTATGGCATAAGTATACTTGTCTCTGCATTTCCAGCTGCATTAGAAATAAAATGAAAATAAAATAAAAACTTGAGAGCACCTAAGCATTATGAACCAAAAATATTTTCCTGAACATAAATTATTTTAATTTTCTTCAAAGAAAAGTATTAAATCTTCTTCCAAAGGGTAGACATCTTGAAATTCATCGAAAACAGTACTTCTGATTATACTGCAATTTAACTTTTTTTATTGCACTTTATCAAAAAAAAGTCTATCAAAGTGGGTATCTCATCCTAAATCACCTTTATGAATTCAAAATGTATCATTGTTCCCCATTTATTGTAAGCCTTATCACATCAATCGACAAAAATCTACTTATAAGACACGCTTGTTTCTAGAAAAGTGTTTTAATTTTCTTCAAAGTGAAGTATTAAATCTTCTTAGCAAGGGTTGCATCTTGAAATTCATTGAAAACAATACTTCTGATTATACCGCAATTTAAGTTCTATTGCACTTTATCAAAAAAATTCTATCAAAGTGGGTATCCTAAATCCCCTTTATAGATTCAAAATGCATCATTGTTCTATGTTTATGTAGGCCTCATCACATCAACCCACAAGAATCTACTTTGAAGGCACATTTGTTTCTAGACAGAATAGTAAAAAATAAAAACATTTCTTTCGACATTGATTCAAACGCTGGTTAAGGTGTCTAGTAAACGCACTTAAGCATTTGATTGCTTTTCCCAGCCAGCATCTCATTGATTATTTGTTTTTCAGTCTACCCTACCCGACAACTTGTTAAATTAGTTTTATTTATCTTTTCCCTTTTTTTGATGGAACTGATGATGTTAAACTTGTGTAAAAACTCGTTTTCGTGAAGGTAATAAAGTTTACAAGAAATTTTCTCCAACTGTTAGTTCCAGATAACTTGTTCCACGATGTGAAAGGAATAAAATTTGTTTTACAACATGATTTCGAATTTGATTAGTTTGCTCAGACAGGTGAACGTTCAGCGGCTCGTAAATTTTTGGCGAAATGCTCAAATCTAGTTTTAAGTGCCAAATTTATATCTACTTGTCTCGTCACATAGAATAGAATCGATATCCGATAAATGTAATGTAAACATTAAAAGTTACGATCACGAAATAGTTCTTTACAAGGTATTAAGTATGCGATTCTTTCGGAATTTAATTTAATTGAAAACTATTTTAGTGAAATTACGGCTTTCGTTGCCTTGCTTTTGTACTCTACACCTCGGCGTGACCTTAAAATATTGTAATATTAGTCAATAACTCATATCATATCTATATATATTTAGGAGAAAAGAGACTCCCTCACTCATCACGAAATCTCCCGAACTATTAGACCTACAGACTTAACATTTCCCATTTATAATTCTTTAATTTAATAGAGATTCGCTAAGAACTGATTTTATACGAAAACACGTCCCGAAAGGGGGCCCGAGGGCGTTCTGGACAAAGTTTCCCGTTTTGAACTGCTAGACGGGAAGTTTGGCAAACATGTATATATATATATATATATATATATATAGTAACATAAAATGAAAGAAATACATGGCATAATAAAATTGATAATACAATTTTGTTTTTAAAAATGTTTAAAATTCTTTTTTTATTTTTATTTAATCTTGTTATTTACTTATGTCTCATGTCTTTTGTATTTTTCATGTTGTATTTTTACATTTATTTCTGAGAACTTTTGGTACTCAAATACTTTATGTTCCAGTAAAATGTGTTCACATTGCTTTTTATCAATATATGTATATATATCTTACTTTCCCTATGGCTCAAAGTATTGGCAAATACATGTGAAGGTCGGCTGGCCACAAAACTTTGTTTAAACCTGCAATCCTGGTTTCTAAGGCCAGAAGTTTGCTATAGTACTACTGTGGCTAAGACTTTATACTATCATGACTATAGTTATCTTAGTTTTATAACTATTTTGTGTATATTTTTGAATTATATATATATGTATATATATAGACAATCGGATCTCTATTTAATGAAGTCACTTGACCATGGTTCAAAATGACGAGGCTTTTGGCGACGGACCTCGTCATTTTGAACCATGGTCAGGTTACGAGGACGATACCTGAGTTGGCACCCCCTCTCCTAACTACCACACCAACGGAAGGATGATGATGATGAATGCCCAGAGGAACCGAGCTCACCGAAGAGGGTTTAGAGCTACAACCGATCCCTCGGGAAACAAGCACCCTCACATCCAGATTTTATTGCAAAAAAAAAATCAAAGTTTACATTTTAAACAATTCCAACTTTTTTACAAATACAGAAGAAAAAGTAAAAATATACAAAACAAATGCACCATAAAGACAAAAAAAAAGACAGAAAACAGGAAGCATAAATAATTACATTAAAAAAATAGTTTCTTTCGAATCAAATTTCCAGTTGAGGACACACCACTTCCTGTTGATATTTTCCCGCCATTTGGTTCCTTGAGCTCTCGACAGATTTAACGTGCATCGCTCCCCAACACGGAGAGTTTTTAGTGGTGCTGGGTTTGTGGAACTCATGACACGCCAGCCACGATCCGATACCTTGACCACTAGGCTACCGCAGCCCTCGCTTAATCCCGAAAAAAAGTTCGTTATATAGAGACTCATCTTTCAAAATATACTTTATAACCACATAAAATAAATTTTAAATTAATATCCATTATGTATTAAAAAAGTAATCCTTCACATTTTTTTGTTAGTTAATATCTATTTATTTTATATATCTTACCAATCAAAAAGAAAAAGACCTGTAAGGGAAACAAGAAAAAAGATTGTCGAGGAATATTCTGTATTTTCAACAATAGGAAAATAATTTTACTTTAAAATTAATGAATTTTAAGGATATTTTCTAGTTTATAGAACACAAGTAATTTTAAACATGCATTAATTTGTAACTAGAAACTCTAAACATACATTACCATACATGCATCCTTAAATTTAATTACTCATAAAATATTCCATCAGACGATATGTTGCAAGCAATTAATGGTGTGCTCACGTTAAAGTCTTTCAGTAAAACATTGTACAAAAAACTTCAGTGTATCTTTATGGAACACAATAAACGTGAGTGAATATTTTGTAGTCACACTTTTCGGGCACCCGGTATTTTAAAATCGTTTCAATGGCACAGCAAATACAGTCGACTCTCGATAATTCAAACCTTCGATAATACGAACCTTTCGATAATTCGAAGTATATGCTCAGTCCCTAGAAAAACTCTTGATATTTCGAACTAAAACAATACGTTTTGGTACACTCAATATTTCCGAGTAAAATTTGTGGCTGGCCAGACTACAGCACGCAATAATTCGAAGTTATCTTATAAAACTCTCGGCAATTCGAACACTCACTATCATGTACAGCCCTTTAGCAAACAGGTTGGAACTTACAAGTTTTGCGTTGCGTTGTGTTGTCTCTGTGTATCTCCCTTGTAACGTAGCTCCTTTAATGACCATCTGGCTGCTATTCCTTCTTAGTAATTTCCAGTTCATCAGGCGAAAATACACCTTTACTCGTTTTCTTTTTCAAATGGACAATAGACCAACCACACCTGTTGTCGGCCTTCCGTATCTTTCGTTTAACACGTGGCCTTACTACACTTGTGTTCAGAAAGGATGGTTCACTATTGTGAAGAGGCATAGGATTGTGTATGAATGTGTATTGAATGTATTCCTTTAATACAGGACTTTTAACATCTGTATAATATTTATACTGTATATAATATGTACTTTTTAAAAATACTTTAAAATAATTTTATACATATGTACAACTGTTGATTTATTATATAGTTTCAAATTTAAATGTGTTAGAAAAAAAATTATCTTCATGTATTTTGAAAGTTTTATTCTACCCTCTTAATAATTCGAACTCTTGATAATTTGAAGTTTTTCATTGGTCCCTCCAACTTCGAATTAAAGAGAGTCAACTGTAGAACTAAACTAAGAGAGTCAACTGTCAACTAAAAAAAATTAACTTAACCTAAGCATAATTGATTTTAGTATTTTTAAATACGAACCCAAATTGTATTTAGTCCGATTTAAAAGAATAAACTGCATTGAAGAAATACCACAGAAAATACCACATTCCTAGATCGATTGAAGGACCTTTCTTACATTCTAAAAAAACTATAAACTCCAAACGATCTTTCGAAAAGCAATAAAACCCGGTAGAAAATTCCGAAGTCTTATCCCTTCCGATTTCTCTGCATTATAACTTAAATACTTTCAAGCTTTTTGTTCTACGTTAACTTTCTCTCTTTCTAATCAGTGAAAAGAATCAAGCAGTTAAACGAAATAAACTCCGGTCTGGATTCTGAAGCGATAAATTTTGAAGATAACGATCCCTGGACTTGTTTCCCCGAGTTTATCACCTAGGCAAGAGTTAATTCCAATGTTATGAAGAATACTTATTTTAAATGTTATTCATTCGTTTCTAATATTATGATTCATTTAGGTATAATTAGGTTTTCCCTTTTTCCGGTATGGTTTTGGTTTTATTGATTCCTTAAGGGCAAATAAAATAGTGAAACGCGAATTGAATTATTTAGGGGTTTTTAAAAAAATCTAGTTTAGGATTTGCTTAGAATGCTAATTGCTTTCTCGTTGTTTTAATTAAGATAAATTACTGAATAAAATTCTGATGGGAAATAATTGTGTTTTAATTACCTTAAATGCCCATGTTACTGTAACAATCATTTAATCTTTTAAGCGGTCAACTATTTTGTCCAAAATGTTTCTGAAAGAGGGCACATTTTTTTATTGTATGTAAGTAAACATAATATTTAATTCTGTTCTGATTGAGAAAATGGAAGAAATTGTTTTAATTTTCACACTATTTTTATTTTCTAATTGTGGAATTCAAAAACTCCTAAATGCTTGCTTTGTATAAGTACATTCTGCATGCTATGTGAGGAATGTTTTATATATCTTAAAACAATTTCTCTCATATTTACAAAAAAATTTATATTCGTACCTCTTTTCGAACGGCTTATTTGTGTGTGTGTGTCTGTATATATATATGCACATAGAATTTGCAGCTTGGTGTAATACTAAGTCTTACATTGCAATGGGGACAGAAATAATATCGGCTTTTTTGTATTATCTTTCTATTTTCAATTCTTCTCCAGCAACAAATTGCCCGTTGCCTGCCCAATCCCTGTTCTTTATCGAATATTTTCAAAAATTTAAATTAATGCCATTAATGAAAAATTCCCAATTTTTTTTAAAAGAAAATCCCGGTAGAGAAGTATTTCAGTACCATGGACAAACTGCATCACTTAAAAACACTAGCGCTAATAATCTCACTATAAGAATTAAAAACAGGTGCAACTCAAAGATAGCAAGAAGAAAATATTAGTGATCGTACAGCCTACGGACAAACCGGTGTTGTGGACAGCTTTGGGGTAGCCCGTACGGGCAAATCTGTCGAAGGGTTGAGACTGTCTTTGCTTAATGTTACAGAATAGGCCCCAATGTGGATTTTTTTCAGATAAAAAAGAACTGGAACTTTATTATTAAACTATGGCTTGACTATCCTATAGAAAGCAGCATATTTTATCATATTTCTTATTTTTAAAAGCTTTTATTTAACTTACAATGTATGTATGTATGTATGTATGTATGTATGTAATTTGTTCGGGTGGAATCTTGCAACTCAATTTTGAAGCTGATATCTCCTTCCATTGAGCTGAAATTTTGTATACACGTTTAGTTTGGATGACAATCCATGTTTTGACCATTTATATTCCGATATTGCAATTAATTAAAAAGATATTAATTAAAAACGTTAAACTAGATTTGGGCGCCAACTTGAATATATCTGCATTGTTGTAATAATTTTATTGTTACAACAATGACAAAAGTTGGCGTCGAAAATCGGTTTTCAGCCAAACTGGAATTTCATAACGTTGCGCTATTAACAGTATTAATTAACTTTGTCTAAAAAATAATTACATTTCTACAACGTAAAAACAATCTAATTTCTACAACGTATGCAATTTTTTTACAAATTTCTATCTATTTCTTGGATTTAAATTCAAAACAAAAAAGTAGAGCTATTTTTCAAGTAGATTGGTACATTGTATACCTTTCTCAACGCTGCCAAGTTAAACTGAGATGGAATATTGAAGAAATTCTTTAAATAATTTATCTAACTTTAATCTATGAAACTCAGACAAAAATAATTACAGAATCGGAAAGATCATTTTTTTAATGTATCTTACCCATCAAAAGGAATCCGCTAGGAAAACAATAAGAGAAAAATATTATCTAGAAATGCAATATATTTTCGATTAAAAAAAATAATTTTACAATAAAATGAAGTAATTTTTTAAAGAAATTTTCTAATTTTAAGCCTACGAGTAATTTAAATATACCTCATTTTATCACCAGTAATCTAAACACACACTACGACATGTGTCCTTAAATTTAATTACAAATAGAATCTGTTAATTTTATTTGAATTTAATTATTGATTTTTTCAAAATCAAGTTTCTAAAGATGATCTGAGCAATTAAAAAAAATAGATTCTTACGTAGAAGATATTCAATGTCAGCAAAAAATTATCATTATTTGATAAAACTTTCTTTTTTGATTACAAAATGCGTTTTTAGTCTTAAGCATTTTATTGATTATACAAATATTTAAATGCCTTTTGAAGTTTGTAATAAACAATTAAAATTTTCTTCTAATATGTTAGAGAAATACATCCCTTATCTTCAAAATATTTCAAATAAATAATATATTCTTTAAGTTTTTCAAAAATAGTCCAAATTTTAATTAAACATTTAATAACTTTGTCATTTATGAAGATAATCTCACTAAACCTTTTTTTTTTTCGTGTGTAGAACAATGTTAGCCAAAATCTGCATGAAGATTGAAAAAATTGCTTAAAAATTACGGATTTAAAAAAATTGTGTTTTTAGTCTAATACCATTTTGCGAGAATTAATTCAGCTAAACCAGGGATGGCGAACCAGCGTTCAATGAGTTGAACAGGCTGAGAAACCTGTCCAGGATAACTAAAAAGTAAAAAATAAATTAAATGTAAAAAAACTTTTTTAAGAACAAGCTTTTATTTAAACGCGCTAAAAAGAATAAAATAAACTTTTCTTTTAAAACTTTTTTTACTATCAACTTATAACGTCATTACACAATTTATATGATATAAAAGCTTGTCGCGAGATATACCTGTGTAGATAAACATAGTAAAATAAATAACTTGACCTGATTGATTTTGGTTTTTAAAAATTCAAACTAAGTAAATATGAGTACTTAAATATTGCGACAAGCTTTTATATCATATAAATTGTGTAATGACGTTATAAGTTGATAGTAAAAAAAGTTTTAAAGGAAAAGTTTATTTTATTCTTTTTAGCGCGTTTAAATAAAAGCTTGTTCTTAAAAAAGTTTTTTTACATTTAATTTATTTCTTTTCAGGATCATTATCTGATGACGAAGACGACACCTGAACTGGCACCCAAAACAATAATATTCATGTTTATTTATCGTTCAGTTTACTACAGCGCACAGCAACACTTGCATTATTCTACAATCCGGTCGTTAGCGGAACAGTCACGCGTTCGTAAATATCTTGCTACTTTGTCAATGAGGGTAACGCGACCTTGGACATTTTCAGTAGATGTTCATGAAAAATTCAAATACTTCCATATGCATTATCCCTTAAAGAGGCGGGAACAGCACTTTTCTGGCTGCAAACAGACTGAAGAACGGGGGAGGGGGACATTATCTATACTTCACGCAGGTTAAAATTGCTTATCATGCCTTTTCACAAAACAACCGATGCCGAAAATGCCAGTCTATTCAGCAACAAACAGGTTTAAGGTAGACTCGTAATGAACTTCTTGCTGTTAGCAGGTTTCGGATATCGTTCCCCAGCATTTTTATTATCTTCCATTGTATGGTAATGAGAGGTACACTTGTTTATGACTATTTCCTCCCCATCAGACGGATATAGCGAGAGTAGTGTGTGGAATAACGTCAAAAACTACTTTACGCAACTGTCATGAACGCATAACCTGTCTGTGTCGTTGTGACAGATGATGAAAACCTTTTAACGAGCAAATGTTTCATATCCTTGGACTTGGCATACAAAGATTAGTACTGCTAGTTCAGCCCCTTTATGCAATCAAATAATCAGATTTGCTAAAAGCTCCAGTCAAAGAGCAATTTTGACTTCATTACTCGGAATTAAAAACTTTTCTGACCGATTTGCCCGTTTCTTTAAAGATTTTAGAAAATGATTTAATAAATTGCAAACTACAGAGACAGCGAATGAAAAATAGCGGCAAAAGAAGGAACAAGTGTTTGAAACACCGAGCAATTAATTTACATCTTTAACGTAACATTTTTTTTACATGAAAAAGAAAATTTTGATATACATGATTTAGAAAACATTGTGGCAACAATACCCCCCATTCGTAATTCTACAATAAAAAAACCTCACTCAAGTATACAAAAACATATAAAATAAAGCGGTTGAAAATATGGCTTGTAAAATAGAGTGGGATGAGATTTTTTTTTGAAATTTCAGGCAACTCAAAAGATAGGATAGGCATGTATTTTATTACCAGGAAAAATTTTAAGGTTCTTAGATTATAATTAATATTATTTGTTTCAGTGCGGATGACATAAAAACCCCTTAAGTAGCTCAAAATAATTCCTTTTTAAGCTTCAATTCCTTCCCCTTAATTAGCTTCAAAAATTCCTTTTCAAAAAATGTATTTATTATTCAAATTCAAAGGCGGAAGTTCAGTGAAAGTTTTCCTTCTAAAACGCAACCCAATTCAATTTTCGAAAACTTTTAATGGATAATTTATTCCATCTAGACTTAATTTTCAAGGATAAAACGCACATTTTGTTAATCAATCTAAATCAGGGGTACTTACCATTTTTTGTGCTGGGTCGCATATATATGTCACCTATTTCACGAGGGCCGCATTCATATGTTAGTTGTTTCACGCGGACCGCAACATGAAGATAAATAAAGAAGAAATGCTTTAAGAGCAAGATAACATTGAAACTTTAACACGAGGAAAATTGATCAAAATATTATAACTCATGGTTTGCTTTTTTTAGTTGTTATATTTTTTATATATTTTCTTTATTTTTGTCACTAACACTAAATTAGAAGCATTTAAGAAACACTGCTTCATAATTTCTGCATTAGTAAACAGTTTCATATGATTACCAATATTATAACAAACTTCATATAATGCCTTTGTTACCCCTGTGATATTACCACTGCCAAAACACTTTGTTGCTGTTGCGAAGGTTATTCAAGAAATGCTATTCATCGCCTCTCGAAAGAGATCTTCCACGAAACTAATCATTGAATGATTCCTGTTTATTGGTATTTATTAAATGCAGCACTTTCGTGACAAATCAAATAATTACTCTGATCAATGTTTGTTTTTCGCTACAAAATATTCAATCTTCCAATCGTCTTGAAACGATATATTTCCTTTGAATATTTTTCGTTTGCGGCCATGACCGGGCCACTTACAAAGGCTCGGTGGGCCGCATGTAGCCCGCGGGTTGAGTATTGCTGATTGAAATGATGTGACTGCAATACTTCATTCATTAAAAAAAATCCAATCATGTGTGTCCAAGACATTAATAAAAGATTACTGTAATAAATGTCAAGAAATAAAAGAAAATAAACGCAATCTGAATAATGCTAAACATTACAAAATTTTAAAAGTTTTTGCTTCTAACAACATTTGGTGTACCTGCAAATACGATAGGGGGCGGAGGGAAGGAAAGGATATATATATATATATTATTTATTAACTTTTAAGAACTTGAGGACACAATTTAAATGACAGAGAAAAACAATGAAAAAAACTTTAAAAAATAACAGATGGCATGGTACAATGAACATGGTTAAAATTATCACTATTCCGCCTTTTCCCTATTTCAACAAAATGTATTTTTTTAAAAATATATATTCACACATGTACAATAAAATTCCAAATTAACTCAATTGCCCGGAGGTTTAGCCTTTCTCCTTATAACTTCATTCACAAATACAGAAATTCAAAAGTAATTTTTTTTTCACTTAGGAAATAATTTGTTTACAAATTGTTAAAAATATCTGCGGCGGTGGTATCTATATAAGGCAGTAACAGTCTCCAGATTAAAGTGATCACTTTTGTCTAGTGGTATGTTACGTGCTTACGAATCAGAAGGTACAGAGATCGAATTTCCTTCATTGGTAACCTTGAACCGCAACCTTCGCGCTGATATTGTGATGCCATCTATCCGCTGCAAATGCAACCAAAGCGTCAAAACCAAATGACGCAACCGCAACAACTTACACGATCGCGATTACAACGATATAATTGTTCGCCTACCGACTCACTGTGTGTGGCGATGGCATCTATATAAGCCAGTAACAGCCTCCAGATTAAAGTGATCACTTTTGTCTAGTGGTATGTTACGGGTTTACGAATCAGAAGGTACCGAGTTCTAACCTCCGACATATCTAAATAGTCTAGTAAAGAAGGGAGGGATTCATAACTAAGCAAAATAATCACACGCAGCGTTTGATGATACTTAAAGAGCAAGACATGCAAAACCTTTCAAGAAAAATCACTGCAAAAATAGTGTTCTTGCATTTATACAAATACATTTTTAAAAATTCAAAGGTTATTATTTATTTATTATTATTATTTTGAAGAATGCTTTATTGGTGATATCTTTTTTAATTTTAGAACATTTCTAACATTTCACTCACTTATTTCCAAGCTCAATCAGTAAAACTTGCAGCATATAAAAATACATACATTCCTTTTAAAATCCTTTTTTCGTGTTGTTCAAACAATAATATCCCTTGCAATATTGCTGATGTAACAGTATAACTTTTAAAAATATTGACACGGATTTTTACATAAATATACGATAAAAAGAATAGCAACAAAGCATGAAACTCTCACTAATCACGAGAAAATTAATTAATTTAATAGCTTATTTTCTTTTTAATATGGGCGAGATAAAATGGTATTAGATAAAACTAAGTTGTTTTATAAAATGATATTGAGATAACAGTGAAAGGACCCCTTCTTAACACTAAAGATTTTGGACATTCTCTTAATAATTTAAACAGAAATTCAGTATCAACAATAAAACAGTAGCAAGTTTCTAAAATAGTAATAACACTGTAGTACTTGCATAAATTTATCGCATATTCCTCTGGAAATTTTTTAAAAATAATAACTTGTCTGGCCATATAAAGCATTTTTCGAGTCGAATTTGGAATACACATAACGAATATACATTTTAAAGTTTATAAATTTATAGTAGGATAGGCAAAATAGTACTAAAAATATGATATGCCTGTAAGACAGTAGGGTACTATACAGCTCCAAATTCAATACAGTACATTTATACATAAACAAAATTATTATTTTTGTTTTACTGACATTTTAATTTAACATAAATTTTCATCATATAAAATATTTTACACAATTTAGAAAAATGAATATACTTTTAAAACAATATAATTTTATATACATATCCCAACAAATGTATTTTTAAACATCCAAAATAAGAATTTTTAAATTTACCGTACCTCTCAATATCTATAATTATAAGAGAAAAATTTAACAGTGCATTTTAAATTTAGAAATGTATTGCTATTTACCGTCAAATATCATATTTGTAAATGGGTTAAATAAACCGGCGCCTACCGCTTAATATGTCATTCCCTCGGATAGAAACGCCAAGATGTTTTAAGTATGCTTTGTACACATTCTAAATTTAAAACATCTATTTTAAACACACACATAACAAGGAGAATGAATGCAGTCAGTGAATTCTTGAAACACCTTCACATTAACTACAGTTTTAAAGTTAATAACCGTCTGCTTTTAAAATTCGTTGCCACACGTTTTATATTTAACCCTAAGAACTCAAACGACACGCAAGAGTAAACATTGATGGGAGACTAAAGAATTTGTGAACAATTTTGAATTATTTTTTTTTTTTGAAAAATCGTCTGTGGTTTTCGAAAGTCATTGCCTCTTCATAAACTATGTCACATTTTTTTAAATCAAAATTGCACAAAACAACAATAACGATATTAGTAAATCAACAATTTCAGAACATTCATATATATTGCTAAACACAAAGGAAAAACTAATTTACATGCACATGAATTTAGCCAATATTGATTTGGTTAAATTATTACAATGGATAAAAACTATTATATTTAAAATGCACCATCTAATAACTGTATATAACTCCATTAATAATCCGTATTGTTCACAACATTTAAAATATTAAGTTTTGCAATTAAAATACAGCCAAGATATTACTAATAATACAATATTTTTCTCAATAATTAGTTTTAGACTATTATTTAAAAGCATGTTTTGAAATTTCTCACACGGTATTCGTATTTAAAAGCTGTAACTTGCATTCATTCTACAAAAAGTAAATGCCGTTGTTCCTAACGCCACCTGTCTGGCGATGTCAGACCAAAGCCCACGATATTCATCGGGGCAAAGAGCAAGATGCATGCCTGTCGTTAGCCGTAGCTTTGAGCACCATACAGGTGACAGTACGCTTTGGCTAGGTTCCACCCCAATTTTGAGGGAGAACACCCTAAGGGTGGTCAAGGGTCTTTCACCTCTCTTTTCCTTCCACCAACTCCACGAGAGGACTTGCGGCTCAACGGCTATTTAGAGTAGTCCCATGCCGCAAAGGCACTATACATTTACAAACATCCACGTCTTCTCCAGGATTCGAACCCAGGCTCCACGGTGCAGCAGTCAACGCCGCTAACCACTATACCGGATGGGCGACATAAATGCTTCTGAGACAAACTTCAAAAAAATGAAAACTCTGCTCATTAGTTTTTTCTATATTTTGCCACCCAGACGGGATAGTGGTTAGTGACGTTGACTATTGTACCGAGAGACCGGGTTCGAATCCCGGAGAAGGCATGGATGCTTGTAAACGAATAGTGCCTGCGCGGCATGAGGATACTCCCAATTCGTAGAGCCAAAAGTCCTCTCGAGAGGATAGTGGTAGGCAGTAGCGCACACAAATATTTTCAAGGGGGGAGTCCAAGGTCGAAAGTCCGCCATCTCGTATCATACCTTAAGACAACACCAATTGATTCTTCTGATGTCGATTTTTTGTTAACAAAAAACGGTAAAAAATAAATTGTTTATTCCAAATGCTTAATTAAATTTTACGTTACACACACACACATACATATATATATATATATAGCATTATCATCAATCGGAAAAAACTCAAGGGCCTTAGGGGTGTCCGGATCCCCAGGACACCCCCCTTGTGTGCGCCACTCATCCCACTTTCCCTACCAGTGGTAAGGAAAGTGGGATGAGACCCCGAACTATTCCCCGATGAGTTCTCCCTAAAAATTGCAGAGAAACAGAACCAAAACGTTCTGTTACCTGCATGGTGCTCAAAGGTGCGACCAAAACGGAAAGTGTATTCTAGCCTTTTGAGGTCCTCGATCTGACATCATCGATCAGGTGGCATTAGTAACAACACTATTACTTAAAAACACATTTGAATCTTTTAAAAAAATGCACAATAACATCAATAATTAGATGTGCGAAAGTCGATTTTAATTTAAGATTCAAATGATTGGCTATGCACTTAAAATATAGCGATAAGTGATAGTTACGTCAACATCGCGCTATAAAGCAACACAAGGGCAACTGGAGACGGACTTCGTTATTTTGAACCTCGGTCAAGTGACGAGGACGATACTTGAATTACCCCCTTCTCTCTTGGCTACCACACCACACCAACGGGAGGATATTGAACCTTGACAGATTTATCGTGCATCTGCTTCATCTACGCTATGTGTCTTCAGTGACACCTGGTCTCGAGCCCGTGACACTCAGGCCACGAGTTCGTAACCATGCCCACCAAGCTACCGCGGCCAAGTAACCAACAACTTCCTCTGCATTCTTACATTTCAAATGTAATTCAATGTCAAAAAAATATTTAAAAGCGTTTTTGAAATTTTTCACAGCGTGAATAAACGTCTGTTATTTTAAAAAGCTGCTATTTCTGTATTCGCTTTGAAAATAGAATATAAGGATCATTCCACAAAAACAAATAATGAAGTCAAGTCAACATCACCAACACACTTACATAACATCAAAAAATTCTAAAAGAAATTAGACTTTAATTTTTTAAAGCCCATTCGAATTTTCGTTCAAAATATGCATGAACTTCAACATCAACTGTCGTTGGAGCGAACGTCAGATCTGTGAATGGGTAAGTAAACCGGTGTCGGACCACGTGGTATCTCACCTCCCTAAATAGCAACCGCTCCGAGAACTGTTTTTTCGGCATACTTTCAAAAAGAGTCGCTAGCGTGATGTAAGCGGAAATAGGAGGATAGCGTAAACACGCAGACGATTTTCTTCTACCCGGAGACCTGTTCTCCCTCCTCTGGAGGTCAGAAGTGGGTTTTTTTGAATAGTCAAGGGCTAATTATGAAATGGAGAACTAGCTAAATCATAATTATCTCGCCTGTGAAAAGGGCGATTGGTAAAGTGAGATAGTCCAAATAAATAAATTTGTAAACACGTCATAGAGGGGGAAAAGTTATCAACAGGATGTTGAGTGATATTAAACGAATTGCCATGTCGTTCAACTTCATAATCGCGCAGAATCTGAGGAAATGCTGGGTCCATATCTTTCTGCTTTCTTAAAACATATATCCGTCGTCATAATTTCCATTTCTTAACTAAGGAAGTGTTTGGCTATTATATTTTAATGAATGCATGTGTAAGGGGCACGGTTCACTAAAAAATTAACAGAAATAAAACAAAATTTTCCTATCTGTACAGTAAACAATCAGATATTTCACTAAAATGCTGATCATTCGTATAAAAATACACAGTTTTATAGCAAAGACATACGAATGCGAATTAAGTCCAAGCTTCATTGAAAAAACATTAATAAAAATATAATAAAGCATGGTTCTACAAAACTTCCTTTAAAATGGGATTATTCCAGGGGCGTAGCTATCGCCGTATCAATAATATTGCCCCAACAAGTTAAATTAGTTCCACAAACATGGCTCCTATATCTAGAAGAGGACCCGAAGAAATTTTGATACAGGGCCCCTTCAGAGCTAGCTACGCCAATGGATTATTCTTACCATGAATAACAAAATAAACAAGTATATTTGGAATGTTTTTCATTACCATAAATTCCTTTAAATATAGAGTAATTAGGTGAAAAGTTTATGTTAAGCTAAAACATCAAATTGCTTAAAAATAATATAGAGTTTCCCACTTTCGATAATAAATATCTTCTACAAATGATTTAATTCAGGGCTGAATTTTCTGTGCCCAAGACCATAAGTATAATTCTGACAGCCCTCTCCCAATAAAAAAAAAAGTTCATTTATAATGTTCAATTTTATATAAACGCTGACTTGTTTAAAAAGAGTTTTTGAGATATATGCCTGTTATTTTAAATAAGAATATAAATAGACTTAAACAACTGAAATTAAAACACCTTTAAGTTGGATGGTAATTTCTTACTGACTTCCGTCACCAGGTTGCTGCGCTCCTAAGCCATGGCCTAAGTTACCCCCATTGGAAATGTGGACATTTTATAAAAGAATATGAATAATGTCAATATATTTCTGACATCAGAAGACGTGAAAACGCAGATTTTATCCAGAAATTTAAAATTTGAAATGAAACTTGGAAAAATTCCAGATTGATGTCGAAATCAAGGTTTTTACAATATCTTTCATAACATTGTCTAGACTGAATTAAAAACGTTTGCAGCAACCAAAAAGTTGTTAAACCATGAGTTTCCAATATCCGATGAAAGCTCACAGCTTTCATGGCAGTGAACAAAAAAATATTCCCTTTGTCACAAAATCTAAAAAAAAATTATTTAATAAAACAACTTTACTTTGACGCAAATTTAAAATTGCAACACTTGATCAGGAAATATCAAATAAAAATTAAATTATTAATAATTTGAGAAAAAATAAACGAAAAAAAAAATAGAAATATATGACTGGTTGTTGACTACCCTATATACAATACGAAGAATGAGAGATTTTTAAATAATATTTATTTAAAAAAAATAGCAGGTGCAATTCGAAATAACGAAAATACTCAATTTTGCAAGGTGAGGAAGATAATGAAATCAGCATTGAGTGTTTTCATCGAGATTGGCAATAATTGCTGCTGCATTGATATTGAACGAAAGATACTTTGAAGAACTTGTTAAGCAATAGAGCCCATGATGTCAACACACATTACAAAAGTTTATCTGATATAGAAACGAATGGTGTACATCAAGCCAGTAGTTTCCGATCATCATCCAAATAAGTTTGATTGGTAGAAAGAATAAGCCAAGCCAGCAATCTAGTGGACGAAGAAGTCTTGAACATTGTACGCCAAGTGTAATCGCGCATTTTCTTGTTGGAATGTAATCGCAAGTACGCTCTGGAGGTAAAGTCATACAAGAGTCTCCAAAACTTCAGAGAAAAAGGACTGGATGACCATTGCATTGGGCATTCTGAAAGGGGGGGGGGGAGTCCAATCGAACACCATCTCAAATTATAACAGCAGGTGAAGGACCGGTATGGCGAGGGATAAAGCAACCTCTTACCATTGTATCTCCAGATTCACCATGGTGTCTCCAAATTCTAATCTGATCATCGTGGCATTGCAGATTCGTTGCAATGATGACATCATCATGCCATTCGACTGTCCATGTCCTTCGTTCAGGACGAAAACCCCTGTGATTTTGAGATTGAAGTAATCGCAGCAATGAATGCCTTGCAAACGTTCTTCTCTGCAGCAAACAACAACGCAGACTGACTGGCGTGCAAAAGACTACATTTGTTGAGATAATAGTTTATGATGCAGCACAGCAGTTCCTCACTGATATGAGCACAATGTGCAATGCCATCAAGTATCCTGGGGAAAAGGTAGATAGTGCAATAGGGTGCCATTAGTTAGTCGCTCCTTCCTATTTCCATAGGTTACTGATTAATGTCACTGTTGCTTGGTTATGTCCAACACGATCACTGATTTTTAGGAAGACTCTGTTGATTTTTTCAATAGATCAAGATAAAACCTCGGTTGAAAAGTGTTCCACACACTCACGTTCTTCGAAATATACTAAATCTTCTCACGCAAAACAACTGCACGAAAAAGCAATTTTAGTACTTCGAAACGGCATCGTATTTTTCCTTTACATAGCATATGTTGATGGCACTACAGGTCCCATATGTGTCTGTCCATTGAAATGCTTATCTTATTTGTATATCCCATCGCAATGAAAATTTCATGTATAGATGTTTTTTTCGTGGTGTCACATTTTCATTTTTTTTAGGGGGGGGGGGGTGAGTGCATGTATACTTCAGTATCAATGATAATTAAGCAAAGCTGTTGTAGCATTTTCTCACAGTTGCTCTCCTCCCACTTAGTTCAGTATCTGAAGTAGTGTTCAAGTATTTGAAAAGGTGTTCATAAGTTAATTTTCTATACACTTAAATATACTTGCAAATTAGAGAAAAAAACAAGTAATACACTGTATTATTAACATGTTATAAATTAATAAATTTTTTTTTGTTAAGAATGTAATAAAAATATTGAATAACACGAAAATACACACACACACAAACACACTACTTAAAAAAGATCATAGATTACTTTATATAGATCAGAGATAAAAACACTAATGAATTTATTTTTACATTTTTAAAACAGAATATAATCAACTATATTTAAAAGTTTAAAAATTGACATTTAAAACTGCAGAATGAAAAAGGTATTAATAAAATAAATAAAAAGACTTATTAGAATTTAAAAGAACCAAAAAGTTTACAAATGTCTCACACGTGTGAAACAAAACAAATATAATTTTTTTCCCCGAAGTCAATTCCTATTTCGTTAGAAAAACGTACTGGCGCCATCTGTCGCAGCTAGTAGTAACTTCGACAGAAATAACGCAGAATACCTTTAAAATTAAAATTTAATTGACTAATATTTGTAAAAACTGTATTAACATCAAGTATCATCATCTGCAACAAGTAAAAAATAAATAAAAAGAAAATGAGCTTGAATGGATGAATAGAAAGTATTTTATTAATGATTGAAAATTTGAACAAGATATATATATACAGAGAAAAAGTGAACAGTAGGAAATGAAAAAAGTATAATATTAAAAAATATATGGATAAACAAAAAATGACAGGGAGCTTATTTTAAATCCAAAGAACAGGCAGGGCTGGGACTACGCCACTAAATCCTATCTGTAGAACTCTCCTTTACCCTTAAAAATAATTATACTGACATAGAACATCTAATTCACTCTATAAAAAAAGTTCTTAAAACTAATTTACAATTAGGAGTAAATGATCGCATAAGATGAACGAAAAAGAAGTATTATAATATAATTTGGAATGAGGAGAGGGGAGGGGGGAAAGTCACACGTGAAGTAGGCTAGTCACGCATCGAACAATACAGGCTCACTCCACTAATTGCATTCATTCTTAAATCGACAGCTGAAATTCTTGGTCCATTCTGTTCATTTTTGTTTGGTCTATTCCGTGCAGCAAGAAAGGTAGGTGGACTGCGTGACATTCAAGTAAAAGTGGGTAGTTCAACTTTATTATGTTTATGGCACGTTACAGCAATTTGTTCCTGCTGAATAGTTAAACATAGCTAACTATACTTGCTGCACTTATCAATAGTTGTATTACATTTATTCTGATGGGAAAATCATTAGCAGAAGGAGGGGGAATGGGATGATGACAAAAAACAGCACATAATTGAATAATTAAAAAGTTTATTAATAAGTGAAATGGCAATATATTAATTGCCTTGCAGTCAGTCCCCTACGAAAAATAATCAATATCTAGTAAACAAAACTATTCAACAATTTAAATTTATTATAACACACGAAACTGAATTGAATAAAAGTAGACTTAAAGAGGAATATAAAAATTTACTAATAAAAAAATATCTTCACATTTAGAGGAGACAAAAAAAATTGCTTTTTTAAGTGTTAAAAAAAGATACCCTAAAACATAACTATGAGCACTTAGTAATTCTAATAAATAGAATTACTATATATTCACTATTACGGTGAATACATAATATTAAAAACTCAGTGTTTAAAAGAACAGATAGCCCTTATCTCCAAGACGTTAAAAGAAATGTCGAATATTTCATGATGTATTATTCAAGTGCTTAAGCTATAGAATAAATTAATCCCATTAAAATGAAATTCGCATTACCATCATCATATTCGAACTCTTTAAAGCTTTTTTGAGAAGTTAAGATGCTTTATGAACAACATCCGAAGTTTTTCCAAATGTTAACATGAATGGTAATGTCTCCTAATGAATCACTACTTATGAACCAAATGAAAGAATCTTGCTATCTTTAAACACAACACAGTTTTCCAACATAATAATAATTATGCTACATGTATGATTTACAAACAGTGAAATATATTTATTAAATGTCCCAAAATTAGTTTTAAAAAATCCTTATCAAATTTTTTTCGATTGAAAATATTTAATTTTAGTAAATACAAATAAAACACACATACGCACTTTGAATAATATAACGTTACCTTTATTTGAAGTTCCAAAAAATTAAATTATACCAATTAAATTTTTTTTAAAAGTTGAATACAATTGTATTAAAATTCAGCAAATTGTAAACACATCATTTTGTCGGTTAGAATCAAGTTTTTAAATTACATTCATTTGAAGTACAAAAATACAAGCAATTTCATCAAAAACGCACTGAAACAATTCTATAACATGTTTTTTTTTTACTTTAAAATTGATTGAAAACAATTACCATAAGCTAAAACTAAATTAAACAGTATTGGTTTTCTAATCTTTTAGTTTAGGAAAAAATTCATTAAATTAATGAGGAACAAACACAAAAGAAAAATTATTCATATTAATTCCTGTAACGCGTTTCCACTTAATTCTCTTCTAACATTCTTCAAATATATTTCACAGTTAAGAACAAAAAAATGCAATTCTTACCTCTTTGAAATTTACTTTTCAAAAACCATAAATAACGATCCATTATGTACGATCAAAGTTGAATCAAAATGTCTTTAACAGATCGCTATTTTACTCTGGCTTCTTTTCTAATTTCGATATAGAATATTACGAAATTTATGTTTTACTTATCCAGTCACTACCAGCATAACCGAACAGAGAAATATCTAAAAAACGTTTTTAAAAACATAAAAAAGAATATTAACCCGAATCATCAATCCATGTAAATTAACATTAGAAATCGGTAATTCGTAGATTTCCAATTTTAATATTCTAATGAATATCTTTAACAAATAGTTTTTAGAATTTCAGTTTACGTAGAATGGAGTATTTGCAATAAAGGGAAAGAGGATTTTTCCACGAATGGTAACAACTTTTCCCCAAATATCATAAATTATTCAGGCATTTAAATAATGAATCATACACTACACATTACTCATTACAGATAGTATGCTCGTTGCGTTCACGGATAAACGAACTCTCGTACCTTTTTCAAACAAAATATACTAATCTTACATATATAAAATAAATAAATATATGTGTCAAAATTATCATAATTAATTACTTTATAAAATTTTGTAGCAGTTTCACCTTTTTTTAAAAATTTTTTGAAGCAATTATTTGATAAAAAAAGTCACGTAGAATTTGTTCTTATATATAATATAATCAAAATTTCTCTACAAGAGAGAGATGAACCACATGATCAATACACAAAAGAATATCAATTGCCAGATAACAATATATATATATATAGTAATAGTTCTTCACAAGAATTGGTCAAAATTGGACAGAAAATTTCTGTCAGGATCGAATGATCATAAATGGTCTTATTTGAGTTCATGAGCGTTTCATCGAACAGATTAAAGAAATCTTTCCTGGAGACCTGAAGAAATGTCACAATTTCCAATTGGCTAAAGTTCCTGCTTAATAACACTAATAAATGAAGATATAAAGTCTAGAAATGACTACAGCTTAATTCATTGTGGATGAACTTTTATAAAAGTAATTATTTAACAAAATCACCAATATTTTTTTTTATTTATTTCCAATGGTTAGGGTTACAAAAGACCACTACACCACAAGGGAGTAGGAACAAAAACAAAAACAGACAAAACAAAGTATGTAATAAAAACGCGACGAGAAAAGTCTATGGACTTATTAAGTCCCTTGTTTGCCAATAAAAGAAGCTCAAAGACAAGCCCTTTAAAGCTGGTCAGCAGTGAATGTGGTCAGCATCCATGTCCTCCCAAATATCACACAGCATGCAGAAAGGGGTATGTGCAACTTGAATTCGATGAAGACGTTTGAAGAGACAGTCGTGTTCAGTAGCCAGACGAAACTCGGCAACTGCTTTACGTCTCTGGCCACGTAGAAAGATCTTTAAGATTATTCCACCAGATCTTATTGGAATTTCTCGCTGTGTATTGAATTGAAGTAAGATCTTTCATCTTTTTCCTAATACACTTGGCACTGATAAAAGGAACAGCTTTCTTTGTTGTCTGTTGAAAGGAAGCTCCCTTCTTTGCTAGGTGGTCTGCTAACTCATTACCAGTTACACCACAGTATCCAGAAATCCACTGCAAAAATATTTGCTTAGAGTACTCAGACAGACACTTCAGCAGTTTTTAACAGTCAAAAATGTTAGAGGAGGCAGGAGTGGAATTTGAGTCCACAGCAAAAATCGCCGCTTTAGAATCACAGAAGATAATAGCCCTAGTAAAGCTATTCAGATGGCAATGCAACTGCGCAAGGGCTACTTGAAGGGCAGCAACCTCGCCATCAAAAGCGGTTGTGACTTCTCCAGTTGTTAAATAATAGGAGAAAAGGTGGCAATACACCCCTGCTCCTGTGCTGCCAGAATACTTCAAAATGCTTCCATCAGTGTAGATATTGATAATATATACGTGTAACATGATTCATCAGAATATCAATTTAAAAAGAATATAAGCAGAAAACGAACGTATACTTAAACAAATGTAGATAATAAATTTGAATACTTAGATTAGTTCGTATATCTTATATACAGGGTGTCCCAGAAATAGCACCCAAACCCTGCACAGCCAGATTTCTCTTCGGGAGTACACTTAAACCGCTTACAGAACAATACATGTATGATCCATAATTTAAGAGAAAAATACGGTAAATGATGATGCAAGATGATTTATGTGCTTCTTGTGCGCGATTAGCTGGATATGACATACTCCGGCTGCTCGATTGGAAGTGGTGCTCTATTTCCACGGCCGCTACGTTCACCAGATCTCACACCGTTGGATTTTTTTCCCTATGGGGAAATCCCATGGATTTGATGCATCGAGAGAGTGACTGCACGAATGGACTTGGTTGCTCGTCTGCATGCTGCTTGTACTTTGGTGTAGACCGCACTGTTGCGACGTGTGCACTCATGCATTCTACGGCGCGCTCAAGCCTGCCTCATATGCACAGCAGACACTTTGAACAACTGTTTCGATAAGTATTTGCAAATACTGCAGTTGATGAGTCCAATACGATGTTTTCCCCTTGCACCGGCTACTTTGTTTTTCGAATATTTTTTTTGCAAACTGTGGATCTTAAAGGTATAAATTCTTAGTGCATTTTGAGAGGAAAATGTCTGTGTAGACTTTGCGCACTATTTAGGGGACACGCTGTATAAATGTTGATTTATAATTGAATGAACAAAGCATTTTGAACTTAAAAAAAATTCTGATCGAAATATTTACTCATTTTATGCATAAAAACTCTTGAATGCAGGAAAACAAACATTTAGAATTTTTATAAGAACATGCGTTTAATGAGCACCACTCCAACTTGAAATGGGATTAAAAATAAACCGCAGCAGATTAAGAATATAAATAACAACTCATTAAACACTTTTCTCAAAATTAAGGAATTGTTCTTTAAAAAAATATGTTTAATCAGTTTATTCCGTATTTCCGAAATTCCATCAAGATAATTAAGTCAACATTCAATATCTTTTTTTTAACCCTCTTTTCCCAACATAAAAAAGGACTATATTTATTAAATAACTTACAGGCATGCATCACTGCACTGTTGGTACACTTTAGTACAAACAAATCACAATTTAAAGAGAGAAAAATGAAGTTGATAACAGTTAATTAAAGATTTCCACTCTATTTCTTCAGACATTATCTGAATTTTAAAGATCGTATACAAAAAGCATAGGGGTTTTTCCTTTATGCCATATACATTTTGTTTCGCAAAGGTAAATTTGGACGATGCAGATTTAGTTTGACGCACTTCACCTCTGCAAGACTAATTCGTTTGATGCGCAACAGATTAGTAACATATTTTATTGAACAATGTAGGCATCTATAATTGAGTTTGATCTCTCTAATCTTTTTAAAACTATTATGTTTTCCCTCCCTTTAAAAAATTCAATTGTCCATCACAGGAAAAAAATAAACAAATAAAGAAGGTTGTTATCACACAAAGCATTAATTAATGACTAATAACCTTGAATGTCTTTCAGTATTAAAGACAAAAAAATTTTAAAGGGGCTATGTACAATATAAATCTTTTAATGTTGCCTCAGTTGTTTTCACTCACTCATACAAACACGCACGCACACACCCACGAAATAATTTAATTTCAACAATTTTTACGACAGCGTGCAAAGCTACATCTGATGATGAGATTTTATATTTTACTGGTAATACAGTGGTTTATCATCCGTTACTTCTGCAGCATTCATTACTTTTAATTTATTAAAAGTTTTTCATTACATCTAGGCAACCACATACACGTATAAATGTGCTACAATTCTTTAAAATTTTAAAAGGTCTTCTTCACAGGGAATATATTGCAAATACATATAATCTTCCATATCCAAAAATTAACAATATCGAAGTCTGCGCACACTAGAAAAAGAAACTAGATATTTCCAGTCTTCTCCCAATGTTTTTTATTGAGTTATCTTATTTGCTACAAAGACACTTCAGATAACACTTCACAGAGGTCAAACCAATCCCCTCACATTCTCGAATAAAATCACAATAACTTTTTTTAAATAACGAAGTACGAATAATGATAACGATGAGCTTGCATTTGTCGAAACCCGACATTCGTGACCGCCTTGTGAAACGGCCATTTGCCAAAATTGCTGCACCTCGTGCAGCGTCACGCATGCACTCAAGAAACCTGGCCCTTTTTTTTTTTTTTTTTATTCCTTCATGATGAGCAGAGGAAATGGGTACTTTCGTGAAATCCTCCCCTCCCTCTCTCTTTTCCAGTCTTTATGACTTGCCTACTTTTCCAGTAAAATAGGCCACAGGCTGAAGTATTTCGATCGCGCTGTGTTGAAGGTTATCGCATAAAATAAAAGTCTAATACCCAGTCGAAACAAAAGTCAATTCTGGGTAAAAACAAAAGTCATCGAAGATATATATGTATGCTTTTTTTAACTTCTTTTAGACGTTTGGGTGCCTTTTCAGCTATATGGCATATTCTTCACCTTTCCTCCCCCGATCGTATTTAATTTTAACAGCAATAATATCTATATATTCATTTTAGAACATCATAATTATTTATTTAACAATAACTTTTGGGACATTTAATCATCGGTTTATTATTAATGTACTCAAAAAACGGCAGAGAAAGTATGGCAATGTGATACATGCCAGGAAATATGAACAGGTAACAGTTCAATTTTTTTTTTCCTTCATAGAAATCATATAACCTTGCAATTTTCACAAGTTTAATATTTTTCCTTTGTTACGTAAAAAGCACAAAAAAAAAAAAAAAAACCTTTCTTTTATTGCCCTATTGAAAGCTACTGTTTAAGTTTCTAAGCCAATTTGATACGTATCTTGTGTTTCAAATGTGTGTGCTTATACCTAAAAAAATGCATACGCAATAAACGTAACTTCAAAACAAATTTAATATTATAGAACAGCTGTCATTTTCAAAAGTAAAATTAATATTTGGAAAAAAATCGGAAAAATATATTCAGTATAATTATGAATTTCTTATGTTCCACTATATACAGAGCAAGTATTCTATAATCAAAGACCAAGCTGAATATTATAAAAGTGGGGTTTAACCAGTTCTTTTGTGACAAGCCAACCTTCCTCTTTTCTGTTAATAATGTTGAGCGAAACCCTATTGAAAATAATGGATAGAAAGAAGTTCTAAATCCATTACAAGAAAAAGGTAAAAATGTAATGTATTTTTCCTCACATTTATTCAAAGGAATTATCAGGTGGTTATTAATCGAAAGAACGACAATTAAAATTTGCACCCAAAGAATATAATGACAGCATTGCATAAAATATTCGACTGAAAATTATTTCTTTATATATTTGACTTATTTCAATTTTTTGTACTTTACACATTCCAGTAACCAGATCTGTTAATGCATGAGAATTTTAGCAAGAAATTTAAGGCGTTATTTAATACAAAAAATCTATTTTAATAAGAACTAAACAACAAAATATATTTATCTGAAACACATATCAAAACCTTTTAAAAGAACTCTTTTACGAATTTCAAATTTTTACAAATAAAAATAGGCATTCTAAAAATGATATAAATGCATTTTAATGCTTTCCCGGAGAATTCGGTTCATTTATGCCTCAAAGCTACGAAACATATGAATGTATTGTACTATTTGGGAGAGGGGGGGATTAAAATGTCTCATACAATGCTTTTTTGGCTACCATTGCACAAAATGCTTTTTTAATTAAAAAAAAATGTTTTGTTTCCTAAATGAAGCATGACATTTAAAAAATGACCAAGCAACATTCATTCAAGCAAGTTGTATTATCCCATAATGTCAATCTCTTTAAATTCTCGCATAGAAACATGAAGTATAGGAAGACAATGTAGATGACACAGTCTTGTGACTTTTTCTTCACGTTGCACTTTCCCCCTACATCAGACAGAAGCTGTACAATGCTCTTGACATTACAAGGTCGAAATAGTATTCCAAGTCCTATTTTAGACGAAGAAAAGAAAATTTCACTTATTCAGACTCTTCAATATCGCTGACAAAATCAAATATCGCTGACAATCTATGGCTTCAATGGCATTCTTTTTATGCATGATTAATGTAAGTTAAATACCAATTAAAATTTAAAAAATCTATCAACAAATGTTGCATATGTATTTTAAGAAATTTGTGGCAACGCTTGTTAAAAAAATTGTCAATATTTGAGGGTGGGCAAGATTAAAAATGACATTTGTGACAATTTATTTTGAAAAAAAAATTTGATTATTCAAATGAATTTTTTAAAATTCGGAACAATTTCACAAAATTATAATATGCAGTATGATAAATTTCAGAGAATTCAAATTATGATACCAAAATTCTTATAATCCGTACAAAATATAACACGCAACAACATTATCTTATGTTTTAAAATATGTCAAAGAAAAATCGGTATTTTCCGAACTAATGATTTAATTTTTTTTTTTTTTGAATTAACATTATTTTTTCTTACTATACGAATTCGCTATCAAAAAATAAATATCACATATAAAGTAATTATGCTCACATCGCTCATAAAATTGCTGTTCAAAAGAAGTAAGTATACAGCCCCATGTATATACAGCACCAACAGATTTTTTTTAAAGTCATCTCAGTAAATTGCTTATTACATTGTAATAACCGAAATTTTTTTATATACAATTGAAAAAATAATGAAATTACTCAAAACAGAGATTATGAACAAAATTTATACATAAACACTTTAAAAATCCTCTCATACTTATAAAACGCTTGTTTTGGAAGCCATGCAAAGCATTAAAAAAATTATAACATAGCCTTCTGCCTAACATATAAAAATGAACAGCATTCCATATTTTATAATAATTATTCTCTGAAACACAAAAATAAAACAAAACAAAGTGAAAAAAAAGTGAATTGTGGAATATTTCATGCACATATCCGGGTTCAAAATTCAAAAACAAAAACCGCACAATGCAGCAAGTGTTAATGGGTAGGTGGTAAACAATACGTAGGATTCCGGAAGAGTTTTCTTCCTACGGAAATAATGCTTTAGTTTGAAATCAAGAGCACTGTCACTGGTGTGATGTGGGACGGAAAATCATTCCATGACCTAGGATAACCTGACGATAGGCATGAAGCGTAATTTGTTTTTCTGCATAATTCAAATTGATTACAGTTCTGTTAGCAAATAATCGGCTATGGTTCCTACACCTTTATTTCATCAAGGTTATTTTACATAAACACTTCTCGAGCAAACGGGGGGAAGTGTTCGGTCTAACTGGCATTTCCATTCTTTTAATTATTTTTTTTTAGCGTTAAACATTTTCAAAGTTTAAAAAAAAATCACTTCTAAAATATTGAAACTGTATACTCAAAAAAAAAAACTTTTAAAATAGAAAAGGGGCGCATAAGAAAGGGGAGGGGAAAGACATTTTACATCATAGGTGTACAAAAGTTTGTAGCGACAGGAAAATTAACGTCACACTATAAAGTAACACGAGGGCTACTGGCAACGGACCTCGCAATTTTGCCTCTCGGTCAAGTGACGACGACGACACCTGAGTTGGCCAACCCCTCCAAACCACCTCACCACGCCAACAGAAGACTTTGAAGTCGACAGATTTATCGGCCGGTCACAAGTTCGTGACCATAACCACTCGGCTACAGCATCCACTGCACAAAAGTTGTAGGTGAAAGTTAGTTAATACAATCAGGTAATTTTGTTAAGAAATTAATAACTTCGTCTCTGTGCACAACACAGAAAGTGTTTAAATTATTTTTAATGATTCACACACATTCATGGTAGGGTATGTGAAGTCATGGACTTGATCTAGCCTTACTGATCTCTGGGTATGTGCTATAACATTGTGGTTAATTCATTAAAAAACCTCATCGTGTTAAATGATACCCCATTTTACCATTCTCAGAGAATTTGAAAAATAAAAGAGCATAATACAGAATGATGGGAGGCTGTGAGGAATGTATTTTAAGATTTTGATAAAAGTATTTTTATCCCTATGAACAATTTTTAGAAAATACAATTTATTTCTTTTTCGAAATACACGATTAGTAATAAATCAAGACCTTAATTGCTCACCTACTAGACGGTTGAAACCCTTTATATCACACAAAAAATCAAAGGGAGTATCGATAACAAAAGGCTCTTTATGTAGATTTCATCAACAAGCACTAACAAATTACTAGTTATTCTAATTAAAATAAAGACAATCGAAACGCACTCGATGACAAAGATGCGCCATTTTTCATCCACATCGATTATAATTAATGACAATTCTTCAAAACCATTTTCATACAACAATGCCTGCAACACAAAGGGTACAGGAACAATGCAAATGAAAAAAAGCTCTAAATTCCAATATAAGCAGAGCAATTAAAAAAACTTCATCCATCCTAAGTTCCTTTAAATAGAACCTAAACAGGACAGTTAGGTTGAAATAAAAATAAAAAATACATCTACTCCTCCAGAGATCAATGATCTTAGCTAGAAGTGTGTGCAGATAAACATCTCACAAGGCGATTCTACTATTATTTATAATGTAGAGAAAACGGTTCTTTTATGTTCGTTTTAATACTTTCTCTTGGCTTTGTTCCACCGAGTTTGGGAAGACACAGCAAAGTATTTAAAAATGAGCAATTACGATTTAGAAACAGGCCGCTGTGTGTGATCAGGTGAAAAAAATAATCCTTGATGTGTTATACTGTAAGTCACTCAACCTCAACGACCAACTTAAACCGGCAGGTGTTTATGAATCAAGTTTATGAAGTTCGACGATTATGCAGATGCGTTTGGGTCTCAGGGCAATTTTCTCTTACGGAATATTGACCTTCAAAATAGCGATGAAATGGTTGGCGATGAAAATATTTCAACTAATCAGCGAATGAAAATCGGTAATACATTAATATGCATATTTGTTTCCTCAATTGACTTTTAATTGCTTAGTTTGATAAAGCCAACGTGAGTTAGGCATACGATTCCGTTTTCAACGGTCGTGATGTATACATTACCTCGTAAGCATTTATACTGGTTTAAAGACAGGTGCATTTAGTAATTTAATAGGTTTCGAAGGCTGTAACAATTTGATATTGAGGATTTTAGTGTTCACTTTTTCCTTTTCTATTTCAAGATAAATCTAGATGTGTGTTGTTTTTTTTTAAGTTCAATCCCCTAAAAACAACATTTAAAGTAAATGGTGAATTTTTTAAACTTGTTCTCACTCTTATTCTTTGGAAAACTATAAGAACACAGCATTAGGGAAAATAAAAGTTTATTTAAATATAAATATTCCTGAAATGTTTAGTTTATAACTTTCTGGAACATATTCCAAGAAACATATTTTGAACTAAAGGAAATTAGAACATGGTTCAAATCTTAATTTTCAACCTAGCATAATGCAGCAGTGTTTCATAACTCAATACCCAAAATAGTCTTTGAGAAGTTGAAGGAATCTTGAAATCATTACAAATGAATATCCTTTGTGAATAAATATAGCTAGGACACCTTAGCAAACAAATTTTAAATTGCTTTTAACCAGAGCAGAGCTCCGTAATACCATTATCAGTTTATAACCACTTAAAAAAGACTAGTATTTACATTATTCTAATAAAAACAAACTAATCAGAATAAGAATAATTTAGTAGGAAAGAAATCAGATTTAATCTGCTGAAGACTGTGTACATTTCTCATACCCATAAAAACTATTAAAACTTAATAATATAAAATTTTCATGTTTAAATAAAAATATTGCGTTTAAAACGCATTTCTTATCAAATGGAACAAAACGAGTGAAAGATGAAAGCGTACAAATAAACTTTATCAGGGACCTAGTGGTTCACAAATACCCAAACATTAGATTTATTTATGGCTCTTACAATAAATAATCGATCGTTCCTATTATTGCTATCAACACAAATTTATTAGCAGCGTAACTGGCATGAAGAAAAAGACACATTTTAGAGCTCTTTTTAAGCTTTACTTTTTTCTTCCTCTGAAAATAGAATATTTGATGAATTTCCAATGACTGAACATGTAACGATTTTTATATTCATTTTTCAATTACCTATAAACTTCGTGTCTTCGTTTAAACAAAAAATAATACTAAGACGACTGAAACAATCATGGCAAACGATATTACTGTTTCTAAAACTAAATGCTGCTAAAAAAGGGGGAAACAATTACTATTAAAGGCATTCTGGTACTAAAATTAATGCTCAAAAATTGTTCACGCAGAATGTACACCATTGTGTAACCTTTAGAATGCATTCAATGCTTTTTCTTACCACATGTTCGAAAGAAATATCTACTTATATAAACGAATTAGATTATATGAAGGGAAAGAAGGAACTTATTTGACCTATTGTTTTTTCACCTTCCGTTTCAAATCTTCATGGTTAAGTATTTCCGGTCATTATGCCTACTTTACGGCCATGAAGAAGAAAAGAAATAAATTCGTTTGACTTACGCTTTAAAAAGACTTTAAAAAAATATATTTTATCATATGAACAGCGCACAAGGCAAAATCGCTCCTAAGATCATAATACACAGGAAGAGTTTGTAAATTTTAATCCTAGATTCAATAATGACTGAAACACAAAAGGTTTGTCTGATCATCATGCATAACAAATTCGGTACAAATATGTCAATAAAACATAATTTAATACACATAATAAATAGAAAGAACTCATACATTTTACCGAATCAATTAAAAACAAATATACACCCACAAATTTACAAACAATTCTCTATTTTATTTGATTACCGTTTCATCCTGAAAGTAGGGTTAACGCACTATTTTCCTTTTCAATGAAAATCAATTTTATTTGTAAATCTGTACCTTTTGTACACAGTAATCTACTATATGCGTAACATAACCACTGAAATTTGCCCACGTACATTTTCCAAACATTTGAAAAAGAAGAAAACTCATTATGTTATACTGATTAAATTAATATCACAATTTGTGAAATGGCAAATAAAAAGGCAGAACTCTCTACAATTTTTTTAAAAAACCTCTACCCCTAAGTATCTCTGTAGAACCACCCAACATGAGTACTCTGCTCCATTAAAGATAATAAATAACACGCGCTATAACATATCATTGCTATACTTGTATCACTATGAAAATAAATTATAAGTATTACAAATAAACAAATAAATATTTGGAAGATAAAATTTCAAAAATGATGTAAGGCAAAGTTTAATTCCTTCTCAACCCCAAAATATATTCAGACAGAATTACTCTGCAACGAAGAAAATTTTAGGAAAAAATGCTAGCAATCGGGCGTACACGTCAATATTACATTTTTAATTACGTATTTATTATTTTCGCGCAATAATTAGTTATATTCTTCCTTTCATTTAATTCTTAAAATATCAATATGGATATTAAAAATCACAAGCAGTAAATAAACAAATATTTCTTTATATATATATATATAATTCCCTGATATATTCAAGTAGTTATAATATTATTCATATCTAAATTTTTATTTCATTTGAAAAAAAAGCATGAAAAAAAAAGAACGAAAGACAAAAATCAAAGACATTAAAAAATCAATTCAAAAGACTGCCTCGTATAAATCTACAGTCTCTGGTCACGAAGTCGCAATTTAACCAAATACGAGAGAAGCACTTAAAACTGCAATTAATTCTACTGTTCCTTTACATAGCTCAAAGCAAATAAACTTAAAATGCAAGTGAATCATGATAAATTACTTTTAAGTATTCTTCAGAGCGTAGGGTAAAATAATGTTTAATACACTCTGCCAAGCACAAATGTGTCCATTTGTAAAGTACACAATATTAATGAGTATGTTTATTAAAACGGTAATCACCTAAATAAAATATTTAAAAAAAAATGACGGCGGTCAATATAAACGAGACGAACATGTCTCATGACCACGCGATGAGGAGGTGTAGGCGAGTGACATTGCCCGTCCATTTGTCCGAGACAGGTGACCCACAGCTTCGAGCGGATGCACTCTCCAGGTCGCCTCCACACACGCTACCAGTTTAGCGAAACACGCGACGATACTCGCTCTCATATTTAAAAGAACCACAACAATAATGACTCTCGATTCACAAAATTATATATCGTTCAACCCTCTGGGTACAAGCAAGAGAACAGCATCGGGCCAGCAAATGCAGAACAATAGAGCATGCCAATAGAATGCGGAAATCTCTAACAGGAGCCAAACTTATTTTGAGGACCACTTTAGTGCAGTGGTACTTAAATGAAGATTACAAGACATTGATGAATTCAAAGGGGCTTCTTTGCTATTTAATTTCAAGGTCACATAAATGTACGAATTAAAAAAAAACATGTGTATGGAATAGTCTAATTTTATAGAACTGAATAAAAATTCAGAAAGCACCAAGTTAGAAACTATGTAGTTTACGACTTGGCACTTATTTTTATCAATGAAAAGCTAATTATACTCAGTTTCATTCAGAGCCGCATCGTTAGTATCGCCTATTTGGCATTTAATTCACAAATAATGAAGAATTGATTCTATCAACAGAACAAAGCACTGGCTCAAACAATCAAATAAAGTTGATGTACTCAGTAACCCACACACTCTTGTTTGGGGAAGGGGTTACATCAATTAAAAAAAAACGTATAGCAACGAGGGGGTAATCTCTAAAGTAAAAATAAAAAATCTGTTGGCCAATGGGAGGATTGAGCTCCTCTCCCTCGTGTACGCCTCTGGATGTACTGGAGTCCAGTTGCGTAATGTACACCCTCGCAATCCCTCTTCAATCGCAGGGGGCCCCAGGATTCCAGAGGCCCCCTGTTATACTTCGTTACGGCACTGCTAGAGTCTGTTCCTGAATTTAATCTCTGATTAATTGAGCAAATTTTTCATCGATTTGGTTTTTAAAGTAAACTGCTAACTATTTGGGAAACCCCGTTAATGTTTTTCAGAGCATTTTCAAGGAGCAGCTTTGATTTCAGTTTTTAAACATCAATAATGAATCATTCGTCTTTAAATCTCATTCCCTAAAATCATGTTTCGCAACATTATTTTTTATCAACACAAAACACAATTAAAATGAAGTTTAACAAAAGCTGTGAAAACATGCAAATAAAAATTCCCGGGCAAAACGCACTTCCATGACTCATATTTTATCAAAACGCGTGCCATACAAGAAAACAAACAGTACTCAAGGCAACAGCGTTATACAAATGAGGAAAAGTAAATCTGAATAAACAGAGAAAACTAGATTTCTGTTCTTTCTGGTTATGTATACACAGCAATAGTCAGGCAGTGAAGCGAATTCACAGGCATTAAAAACTTTCAAATATTTCATGCATATGAACGATCGAATTTAAAGATAAAAGCTGAGAAAAAATCGGAAGGTAAAAAACAGTAAGAAGATAATCTCTCACCTCACCGACATGTTAGTTTTTTTTAAAGGTATAAGAAAACTAGACGCATAAATTCAATATTCATGAGAAAATCTTGTGAGGAGGATTTTTCATACACACTATGCTTTCTTTCTTTCATTTTAAACATTTACTTTTTTAAAAAAACTTTTTTTCACTTAAAAGCTACATATCACACTCTTAAAATTCGTATAACATAAGAAAATCCAAGCAAATAAATTTAACAGAGAAAACTTAGTTTTACAAAATTATCCAAATTAAGAAAACTGAAAATCATACATTTAAAAAAAAAATCTGAAAATTCTAACAAAACAGAAAAAAATTGTACTAACAATGACTCAAATTTCACAGAGAAACACAAAATCAATCCAATTTTAAGTCAAATTATATTAAGCTTCTTCAACTCCAAGATGGTGCAAATATACACATTCGCATGTAGTAATTTATAATTTTGCCGAAATTTTTCAACCAAAATGACAAATTTAAAAAAAAAAATTTAACAAAAGAGTTGAAATTTTAAAAGTAGCACAGAACGATCATTTATTGATAATGTTGTTTTTGGAAGGAAAAAAATCTACTAATTCACGATAAATTCGCAAGACATATGTATATATAGACATTGTTTACGGTTTTCTAATAATACATATCTTTACATGAGAGATTCTCAACAAATGGAAATCATACACTATATATACATAAGATTTCACATATATAAGCAACGAAATATTCAACGTATTTTTTTTATTCAAATTAATAGAATATAATGCATACTTACGAGAAGTGAAAAGATTGCTGTAGAAATAACTACGAACTGGCACTGCCGGTACGATGGCCAATTTCTCTTCAGGAGGTGCAGATGTCAAACATGCACCACTTTCTTCCAACAGCATATTTCACAGACACTTCCACTCGCAAAACCGATTACAATACTCCAGTACGAATCACAAGTTATATCCCATTGTCATCAGTAGCACAAAGCAAGTTACAAATGAATCATATAAGTGTGAAAAAATTCCAATCGTCACAATTCAATTTGATAATTTACCAATGACAGCACTAAGTACTTCAGCAAAGGATAATATATTCGACGGTAACCATTACCAACAACTGTTTCCACTCACACAAGCCCTCTCACAACGAGTCTCATCTAACGATTAAAAGTGGGATTTCTGAAAAGAAAAATTGACTATGTGACAGGATGAGAAAAAGAACAACAAAAAAAAAAAGTGGCAAAGTACAATCAAATTCCCCAAATCCGAATGGACATTTGACTTGTCATTTGATTCCTTTGCATGTCTGGACGAAACAATGGGCGATGACGAAACAACATCGCGGTTTTTGTTAAAAAACGCGTTGCAGAGGTACAATGAATCCCGTCTCGTTTCCTCTTTACCAACTGCAAACTAATCAAAAAATCGGATGTCCAATGCAACGAGGCAATACAGGGTTGTACCAACACGCTAACTTCAGGTTGACATTAATGGCGCCAAGCGCGCCAAGTTTAAAACAAGGTTCGTTAATGAAAGTGACTCGCGAAGTTCATCCAATGTAGGTTCTTTCTTTGCTTACCTGTGATGTACTAAAAATAAAACTTCGCCGTAGCCGAATATCCAATTAAATACGTGACACTGCAGAACACATCTTCTATAAAAGAAATACTTGGAAAAAAAATGCCTTTTCTGCAAAAGCTTTTTTTTAAAACATCATTGTAAATCTATAAAAGGCAAATATTGTTTTGTACAAAACAGAAATGTCTTTTCGCTTTGAAAGTGTGACAATGGTTCTATTCTTAATAAGAACATATATTACAAATTATACAGCATTTAGGTTTAAAAAAAAAGAATTTACGTCTTTTTAAAGTCTAAAAGGAACCCCCTTCCCCCCATCCGATCATCAGCAAAAAGCGAAATATTATTTGAATCGAAATGCAAGTATATAGATAATTTTAAATTATACGGCGAACATTTTGAAGAAATGATATGCACACAGAAACGCTACCTGAACCAATACAAGAAATTACAGTAACAAAAAGCAATCAAAGTAACAGATAATTCAAATTCCTTCATGATTATCATTGTATCATCTTTTAAACGATTTATTTAGATAAGTATCAAAACTTTAGCTCACCTCTCAATATTATCATAATCGATAAATATACAGTAAAAATGATATTCCATCTCCTTACATCTATACCGGAATATATACACAAACTCCGGAACAGTAAATCAGCAGGTGTTCAGGTAGAAATTTGACAATTCAAAAACTAGAAAACTGAAAAGAAATTATTTCGATTTTGACAGGACTATAAAATATATTTGAATCCTCCCTTTCCAGACGTCAGTGAGGGTTACAGAATGCACTTACTAACCTATAAAAATACCCGACAACCAACTGTTTATTTTAAATCTGAATATAGAAAATTTGTATGGCATAGAGCCAACACAGAAATCATAAAAAGAATGACACATCCGTTTGACGACAGTCATGTCAATGGGATTTGAGAAGAAACGTGCTTTCTTGCACTCAGTTGCACAGTTTACAAATCCACAGTCTAAACACCTGTCAGTTTAAACATAAATATATACTTTAGAATGTCTTGTTTATATACGAGTGCCTTAATTTAAAATTGCATGATCATTTTCTCAATAAATGATTTATCAATTTGTCCATTTCATGTAGATACTAATAAACGTTACAATTAAAATTATTCCAAAACGGTTGAAACGACTGTCAATATAAAAAAGTTAATTATTCAAAAAAATATTTTTAATTAAATGCTTTTTTCGTTTATCTTTCACTCAATAATTCATTGAAATAAAAAGAGCAGGAAAAAAAATCTACTTCACGTTTAAAAAATAAATTTCAAGTGACAGAAAAGTTAAAATGATATTTATTTAGAATTAATCACATATTTAACATTTTTCCTAATAGTTTGTTCCATTGAAAATATATGTAAAGCTTTTAACTCAATTTTAATAACGATTCAAGTAATCTGTGGTGTACGCAATGATGGTGTTTGGGGGTTCAAACCTTTCCCACACACCTATAAATTTATAATTTTTAGCATAAAAATTATGCTTAGGTGTTTTCGCCAACGTGTTTTTTTCTTAAATGTGAACCACTTTCATATATTGCAAGTGCATCCTTAAAACATTTTTAAAAAAATTCAATCCAGATTTTATTTAAAAATCTTATCATGAACAAAATAACACCCATGAGCACTTAAACGGTCTTTAAGGGGTTCAAATAATGTGTTAAAACTATTTTTTTTTTAAAAATAAAAAAAAAAAAACTATCACGAGAATTTGTTTTACTTAAATGTGTTCGCGCGTGTGAAACATTTGAAATCCCAAATAAAGTCTTAAGGACAGTAGTGTAACAGAGAATATTAGAGCTCCCCTGCAAAGTCAGGTTATGGGTTCCGAGCCAGATCTTACAAATGATTGCAAAACCATACGCACTCGGCGTCAGTCAGGCTTTTGAACCCCCTAGAATTCCCCCCCCCCGCGGGATGCGGGGGTGTATGTTACGCCACTGCCCAAGGAATAAGTCTCAGTATGGACAAGCTTTTTCAATTAGAAGGGGGAAATCATTCATTTCTTACATTTAATAAATCATGATAAATTAATATTTTTTAATAAAATAGTCATTTATAAATGGTATTTGAAAAAAAAAAGGTTTCCATCACATCCTTTTCACGGAACACAGTAAAACCAAACACAAATTATTTACAAAATCGTCGGAAATGAATTTACCGATTAGATAGCTACATCACTTTAAAAAGAAGACATCATTAAGAGAATTTAAATGTTTCATTTTTAAAACGATCATCACGATGTTTAAACTAATCACTGCCAAATGAATACATAAGTACTTCGGGCGTCTATCTCATCCGTCAAATCAGAGCAGTTCAGGTGCCATTTTCATGTTCTGCAATCCATGGGTATCAATCAGTCGGAGAAAAGAGCATTTAATTATCCCTGCCAAACGGAAAACAAACATGAAAAGGGGAACCAAAGGATGGGAAATAAATCGCCAAAAGTAACGGCTCCCCACAACATACCTGCGTTGTGGTCGGATGGAAATGACTGGACCAACAAGTTTCCAAACGTCAAGGACAGGTATAAGCGAGCTCCGGAGAAGGTTCGCCACTGTTTTTGCCTTTAACATGTATAATGGAATCAGTATTCATCAGAAGGGGGTCTGTGCAATATAAAATGATTCGCACGGTTTTTTTGTTTATCAAGAAAAGTATCTATTTGACAATGGTATAAGGGACTTTGCTATTTAAAATACAACTATGGCATGCATGCAATAATTGGAAAAAATGCTTCATCACTCATCATGAAAAATTTTTTTTATTCTTCATCTTCAATTCTGCGACAACATTTGATGCTTCAGGACAAACAAAAAAAAAAACAAAAAAAAACAGCGATACACGTATTAAAAGCAAAATGGCAAACGCAACTAAACAGTCTGCATTATGTTGCACATAAAACATGATGTATTTTTATATAAAATATAAGCACCACAGTCTTCTCTTCGCACACGCAGTTTTTGTTGATTAAGTACAATATAATCTTTGGAAGTTAAACACCTAAAAATAGAAACAAATGAGTCTACACAAGGCAAAAAAAAAACCTTACTTTCACATTTTATCTTCAGAAGATATATTAAGTCATACATTTTCGAAACACAATAGAACTGCATATTAATATTTAAAATATATGCATTTATTATTTTCTCATCGCTTAAGCATTCTTCCTTTGCTCTGAAAAAAAAAATTTTTTAATTCGTTTTGGTTCGTTTTTTTTTATTTGAAAGTGGAAAAGTATGCTAGACTGCTTGCACCAACAGCAAATAAATCTAGCTTTACGATAAGGCACATGATTTTCCTATTCAATACTAATTTTCAACGAAGTCTTCCAATAATTTTATGATATTCAATGATCATTGTTCTATAATTTACTTATATTCAGTGACCGTAGGGATATGCCTAACAGTTCGGAGAGAAACCATTTACATTACAGAAAATTATCAAAACATTAAAAATATTGGATATCTACCTTAACACATCATATTTCAACACTTACACTTGAGAAAACAACATGTAATAAATAAAACAGAAAACAGATTCCAAATTTCTTGAAACAAAAAAGACCCAACTGATAGAAGTAATATTAATCGTAAATAAATATGTGACACTGTACAGGAGATCAATATAGATCTTTATCCCAACGAATATAAAATGGTACACGTGGGAAATATGTATGACAGGGTAAGTGATGGAGCACCCAATTCTTAGGCACTGCTGTATTTAAACTCGATTTGTTATCAATTTCAGAAAACTGGAGAAATCAAAACTAAAATTTAAGAAACGAAACAAAAAACAAGAACAGAATCCGTAAGAAACTCATTTCTAAATACATTAGAGATACTGAATAAATTTAAAAATTAACAAGACAGGCTTTGCTAGAACGTTAAATAAGGTTTGCATGATGAATGACATCATCTGTTTTTAATACACTAAAGAGAGAGATTTGGAATGTGACAACGTTTTTTTAAAAATTCCCACTTTGACCTTGACCTTAAGATCTAGCATCTTAAGTTTGGCAGTGTTTCATTCTACTAACCGCAACTATTAAGTCAGCATTTCTAAAGTAATCATTAGCTGCATTATGGACTTCATTATGCAATAAAATTGCACACTACACTTGATATAAAAGATGGGTATTATAGTGCACATTATGAACATCGGAAAGTTAATGAAGTGACCATAAATGTAATTCAGTTTTCACATCACGAATTTCATAATAGTTTTTGTACCACACGAAGATATGTAGTTTTGTATATATTACGAAAAGACGTATATTGCCGTTATATATATGTAATAGTTCACTTAATTTTTTTTCCTCGAGGGATTTTATTTTATTTATAATGGTCTTGAGCCCTTTAAGACTTCGCGCAACAATTTATTAATAGTTTACCTGCCTAACAGGAAATTACCACAACATTACCTTCAAAAAACTACCACGTTCACGTTTTTAAAACAAGAAAAAGCAATCTTGTGTGTGTGTGCATCATGTTCTCCATCCGCGTATTCCGACCAATAACAAAGGTCTTTAACGGAAAACATATGATTCTAAAAGATTCCGGTAGCGAAAACCTATAAAAGCCTAGATTTCCAGAGATAACAAAGAATGTTTTTGTGATATATCCTAGATCTTTTCCAGACGTCGTTTTACGTTTGCGTGAAATAATTACCCTAAGATGCTTCAATCCTTTAATGACTGCAACACATGAACAGATACAACGAGTAGCAGGACTTAATTCCAGTGAAATCTACACACACAATAAAAGTCAGTGGCGTAACGTACACCCCTGCAATGCAGGGGGGCAGGTATTCTAGGGGGCCCAAAGCCTGACTGACTCCAAGTATGCATTTAGACTTAGGGCCCAAAACCTGACTTGCCGGGGCCCTAATATTCACCGTTACGCCACTGATAAAAGTACATTAAATGAAATACAACACATAGAAAATAATAGTACTCAATTTATATTTTTGCAAACAGCGTAATTTGGAAAATTCTAAGTCATTCTTCAATTATTGATTTTTGCATGATTTAATACAATAAAAGAAGACATGCATATCGATTAAGTTTCAAGAACAAAAGATTGGAACAAAAATTTTTAACATTATAATTTTTTTTTTTTTAAATATTATAATAAGATTAATTTTTATAAAACTTTTCCAAACACATAAAAACGCCGAAATAAAATTAATTTCGCTAGAATGACATTTAATTTCCCCACCTTAATTTATTCACCCAAGTTTTGTGGAGACATTTTGAAAGTGCAAAGCTGCTAATCGGATTAACGCTTGTCTCTGTTTGGATTAAAGGTTTTAACGGAAAAGAAAAACTGTCTTGGCAGTCAAGTGAATACTTCCAAAGACTGATGGTACTTTCAATGCAAATAATCGTTTATAAAGCTTTACCAACGCTTTTAAGAACTGTCAACATTAGCTGAGCAGCTTAACGTCTTCATCTTCTCTTGTTAATCTAATTCGCATCCCGACTCCACTATCTTTCACTCAACGCTAAAACCCATTAGTACATACACAGAGTAAAGTAACGAGAAAACTTAATGCCTTTTCAGCCTTTTTGCAATTACTTAATCCTGTTTTGCTACTCAAACCAAGAAAGATTTCGGGTCTTAAAACAATGTTATGGGTGCCGATAATTAATCTACGGCCACGAGTTACTTTTAAAGTATATGTAAAGAGGTATTATTTAAGGACAAATCAACACTAGGTCTGCATTTTCACATTTCCAAAAAAATTTCGACTGTTCTGAAATTTGTAAGGACGAGGGAAAGCAATTAGAACCATTCAGGAATGTACACAGCAAGAGAAAGTGTGATTTCAGGTTTTTGATAGCAAGAAAATATTTAGACAATGTAATATTTATACTTTTGATATCTTCACAGTCTGATAATCAATTATTATTGTAAAAATATATCTTTTTGGTATGCAAACATATTTCAGCTTGTGGTTGGTACATAAGTTAGTAGAACAGAATTTTATAAATCTATGATAAAACCTAACAAATACCATTAAATTACACATTTCTTTTATAAAAATTAAATAATAGCAATGGAAAGATAAATTTCAATTCGAAAACAGAATAAACAATTTTTATTCCATATGATTTAGCGGGAGAGAATCTTAATGCTTGATTTTCCATTTAAACCAGCTCTATTTGAAATTTTTAGTATTGATTCGTTACATTGCTCCAATAACTTACAGTTTGCAATGCTAAGAAAGCAATACCAATGGACTAAATTCATGTGACGTCATAGTCACATGATAACTACGATCTCGTGTTTCTAGCCAATCAGTTCACGTGCTTCGCTGTTGTGAACTTTTGCTTCTAGCAGAAATTTTCTTTTAAAATAAAAATATTTGTTAATAATGATAACGTGTCCAGGAAAACAAAATATATTTAATTTAAATATACAAATCTAAAAATTTCTTTTTTTTTTTAAATTTTGCAAAAACTTTTTGAACAATTTTAATACTTGGACACATTTACCCCAACTGTCGAATTTGAAAACTTATAAAAATTTTAGAAGTAGAACAAGTACAAGTGTAATGTCAGTTTTGAATTTTATAGGGAACACGTGATTAGATTTATCATGCGACCATCATGAATTTATAACCCATTTACAAGATCTAAATGAAATTTAATAACACATGTGACTGTTATTAAAAGAATTAACAAGGTGAACGGAGAAAATTAACTGAAGTAAACCTTGCAACTAGTCAGAATGTAATACATTAAAAAATATATCAAAATTCAATTATACTTCTATAATTTTTATTATAAATAAAGCTAAATCAAGTGAACCCTCCGAGTAGTTTCCTTTCATGGCAGATTTTCAAAGACATAAGGCAATATAACAGAAGTACAATTAACGAGTTCGTCAAAACGCAATCTGGAGTAAAAAAACGTAAGAACAACTTCAATAGACACAATTTCAAAAGAAAACACACCCACAGTAGAAACGAAATTACACGTTCAGACAAACAAAAACAAAAAAGTACGCTTTCCGTTTTTATTGTTCTTCCCTCACACAAACTCATTTTCCAAGAAGAAACAGAAAATAAGAAAGAGAACGAAAAAAGGAACAGAGAAAATAAAAGAACACATACTCGCAGGGGAAGACCCGCGAGGGCACAAATTTCACCCATCTTGATCCATTACAGTCGCCCATGACCCTCTAGCCTATTTGCGGCCTGACCTTAATTACGTGGCTCAGTCTGCCGGATCCGAAGGTACGGAAACCTTAAATATACACACAACTAAACAAAAAAAAAATGGCTGTCTTTCTTTCTCTTTCAACCTATCATGGAAACCATTTATATTCAGTCACCATCCGTATCAGCTTATCCCAATCACCCACCGAGGGCAAAAGGATTCTCGTGGGACAATTCGAAATCAATAAAATATCCCTCTTCCCTTGTTGAAGAGTAGTACTGATGACACAAATGCATTCCCAAGTAGCTTCGTTTTGATTTCGTGGGTCTGGGTTATAAAACCCACGCAAAAATTCCAAACTATCTGATCGATATCTGATGGCTATCACTTAGTAACCCACACTGGCTTTAAATTATACCATCAGGTCACGCAGAGACGTTACTTGAATACAGTTTCTGGTAATTTTGCTGGAGATGAAGTAACAACTCAAAAGAAGAGAACGACACATGAAAACATTTATTGCATAATGGTGCATTAATTAGCACGTTAAGAAGAATTTTACTTCCCGACACGCACGGCGATATTTGATCCTTTTCGATTTATTATTTTTAAAGGGTGGCAAAGTATTTGTATTTCTAACTTTGAAGTAATTCCGGCAAATGGAAGATAAATGTATATAATTAAACGTCAAAATATCACATTTAGAGTGCATTCGCAAGGGTATTTTGTCTCAATTCACAATAGGAACCTAATCTTAAAACAAACCATTAACGTTTAAACTTTTGAAGAAAAATAAGATTTAAAAAAATGTTCCATCTCATATTTAAAGATTTTCCTTTCTTGTCTATTTCTGCCCCTTTAAAAATTATTTATAGTATACTATTTAGGCAATCGAATAATATATCAGTTGATTATCGACTCGATTAATTGTCGCCCACTTAATCATCAATCGATTACTCCTTGTTAACCTATTGTCAATTAATTGATTATGCACTTGCATTACGATCTTCAACGTGTTTTATATTACACCTTGCAATCCTTACGTATCATACCATCGCTTATTAGGGCTTTTGAACCAATATAGAAATGCACTAAATCCATAGACAAGACAAGAAGACCAATTCGTCAAATGAAAAGTCGTCGCCAAATGCCGCTAATAATGGAAAACTGTTCCCGGGGAAGCAGAAACACAACATCTTGTTTGCACATATGACTGATTTTGGCAATGTTTTTCGATTTGGCGAAATTGGTCGATAATATAATGCATTTATACTCATCTTGCATAAAAACTTCATAGAAAAACTGCCCAAAAGAAAGCGCAATGACTGAACAAAATGCTTGTTTCCAAAATAAACAATTTTGTTAATAATAATTAAAGCCAACCACAGAATGAGGGATGGTTCGAAATGTATTCAAATATATTGTTAACATTTCTTCGCTTTTGGTTTTAAAAAAAAACGAAGATTTTCAACCTGGGAAATTAATTCATTTTTGTTCGAGGTAAATGGTGCAGTCCAAAGTATTCGCAAAATAGACATTATCAATTCAAATACCGTATAATCCAGCCGTATAACGCGTGGGGCTTATAACTCAAAACATTTACAGGTTTACGTTATACGGCGGGTATAAAAGTTATAGTTTTAAAATTAAGGAAAGTTGAACATAAACGAATTAGATTTCTACATGTGTCTAAATACTGTTCATTTAAAAGAAATGGCATACCTTATGAACTTCCATTATTGGATAATACGAAAAAGTCGGCATATTCGTTTTCCGTTATATCTTCATGAACATCAACGAATTCTATTTCAATTTTTTTATTATTATTACTGATCCTTAAATAAATAATCATCTTCCATTCCATTAAGTTAGCTAGATATACAATATTTTGTGAATGATTTTTCATTCCATACTTTAAATATCAACTCTCGGACTATTTCTAGACTTCATAACATAAGACAAGTATATGTAGAGTTCGGATTTCTTTGTAAAAAGAAGGTGAGCTTTTTTTCACCATAATATACTGTAAATTCAACAATATCTTTCCCATAAAAAAATAATAAGACGATTTTATTTTACATTTTATAACATGAAACGGGAAAAATATATATTTTCTTTCTATAGAAACAAAGTTGATAGCATACTTTTATGTTTTAGGGAGTCTCGTAGAAAGCGGTAATTAAAAAAATATTATAAAAGAAAATGAAGATTTAAGACAATTGTGAATTCAGTGTATATTTCCCATCTGACTCATCCTGAAATACAGGTATAAGTCACAACTAAATAAGAAAATGACAATGTCGTATGAAACAGAAAAGATGCATTTCATATATCTTATTCAATCTACACGGTAATGTTACACAATCAGTCACAGGCTTCTTAACTATGCAATATGATTCCTTACAAACTAATATTTGTTGTTAACGAGTTTATATTCTAGTAGAATGACGTAAGTGATATACAAGAAGAGAATATACTAATACCTGTTTTCTCATTCTGGTTGTGCATTGATGACCTTGGAAGATAGGCGCAAGAAAAATAAATTTCCAATCGAAACAAAGTTTCACTCAAACAATGGCACGATAATGAAACAAAAAACTATATCTAATTTTGTTTTGCAGTAATTAGTTAAGCTACTTGCAATTGATTTTTAATCGCTTCTCCAGGACAGGCAATCAAGACAGTTTTAACAATAACTCCTAAAAAATACACTCAAACGAGCATGAACTTGAACGAGCCCTTGCTTCTTTTTTCCTTTCTTCGCTGCCTGAAGAATCCAACAGAAAATATACTAATTTCATACATTAATAAAGATAAAAACAAATCCTAATTCCTAATCAGATATAATCAGGTTCACATATAGTCGTTTTCATCGTTCCTTACAATCAACCATCCTAATAAAAAAAGGAAAAGCACACCAATCTTGAAAAACATTTTGAGAATAAGGGCACAATTCAAAACATCACATGAAGTGGTTCCATCGCTTTGAAATAGTAGACTAGGATTATTTGATCTGTATGCTATGACGTGGAAACATTCTGATCTCTCTACACAATATATATACAATTACACAAAAACTTTGAGATAAAAAATTTACAATAAGTAACTTAAGTTTTTATTGGGAAAAAATAATACCCGGAGTCAAGAAGATGGGGGGGTGGGGATATAAATTGAAGAAAAAGAAAAAAAGTACTCGTATTTTTTTATTAAGTGATCAGATACTAATTTAAACAAGAACAAAATTCGGAATTCATTATTGACAGTCCACATAGTAACGATGGTTTGCTTAACTGCCTAATCATAAGTCTATAGCTTGCCATGATCCAGATCTACTAGTCCATTGTTCTTTCTAGTACTAACTCAAACGATTAGAAGTAATTAACCTTTGGGACAAATATCTCGTTTACATTTAAAAAGCCATGCTAATAAAAAAAGTCACAATGGTAATTGTAAATTATATTTTTCAATCTGTCAACATCAACTACATCCTAGTCTTAAAAAAATATTTATATATGTGTGTGCTCGCGAGCGGCTTAAAAGAATAAGATCTTGATACGGCGATATGTTACGTAATACATAAATATCGGATAAAATCAATTTAAAAATAGAGACTAATTGGAAAGATAGGAGAAACATCACTAGAGAAATGTCTTTCTTCAAATGAATTTGATCAATTTACGGAATAATTATAACAGTAGGAAATCAGACATTCGTGCAAATTCCATAATAGTATCGCGTTAAAAAAAGGAAGGGAGAAAAAATCGGAGAGTTTTTTCACAATAAAAAAGATAATTTGTGTGTATCAGCAATTGAAAAGTCCCCCCTCCCCGCATCTTGCATATTTTCAGAATGCATTTCCTTGGAATCAATCAAATACTAAAGAAAAAGAAAAGACGAATGATAACTGGCGAAATCAAAGACGGATATGACATTAAGCTAAGCAATAGAAAAAATACAGTTGAATACTTTTGGACAAAGGAAAAAAATGCCCCCTTTTTTTTTGGGATGCTATAACAATTATTACGAACAACAGATTTTCGGCTATTTTCCCCTTTAATATATTTAATGTTATATAACAGCACTAGGTACGTGTTACCGCAGAAATTTAAATTGTTTTAATTTGTGTTAGAACTTTCAAGTCAGCAATTTGATAACAATTACGGGTCTGCGAGCTCCGACACATGCCATGCATATTCATCAGAAAAACAATCAATACTGAATTTAGACCGAATTCGCGGAGGAATATACGGATGTTATTTTGAGTATTAATTAATTAAAATGTTTTTGAACGGTGAATTGAAATATACTGGAATTTTAATCATCTATACTTAATGCAGCGTTCATATGAGTTATTGTTAGTAATAACAGAGTTCCTCTTCATCATATAATTATTTTGATTTTTTCCCATGATAATCTTCAAAAAACTTTTATTTAAATTTAGAAAGCAACCACACACATTCTGATTTTAAGAAATGGACAGGTCATATGAAGATAAAAGCGAATACACCTTATGAACAAATGTTGTATTCATTATCGGAAACAGCCGACTGGGTGGCGTAGTTGGTTTGTCGCTGGCTTTCTATACCCAAGGTTGCGGGTTCAACCCCGGCCCAAGTCGGAGGATTTTCATGATGCAGAAAATCGACAGCGGCCGTCGTATGATTATGCGGCACGTAAAAAGCAATTGATGTGCCCGTTTGGCTTGGGTGCTCTCGGCAAAATAAAATTCCTAAGTTCAATTTCGCATCGTCAGAGCTCAGGTGCCTCCCTCTGAAGAGGGAAACTGGGCGCCAAAATTACTTGCAGCAATTGGTATCGCCCATACGGTGGGGAATGAACTAGGTCTGCAAAGGTAAGAAATACCAATACGCAGCCCCATTAGAAGAAGAAGAAAATTATCGAAACATGGAAAAAGAATTGTTTTAAATATTAATTTCTAATTATTCCTGCGCAATTAGACCTAAATCAGAGAAGAATTGTTAATTCAAATAGTAAATGGGTGGAAATAGAATGTACTCTAAACTGTCTTACTTTGTGCCCAATTTATTCCCTTCCCCTAACAAGTTTAAAATTGTTAACAAAATTAATTATATTACTGTTGAGTGAAACAAGTAAGTTTTAAAGGTTCTAGTGTTACATAACCTAATCATTTTCATGTGCAAATGGCATCATTAAGCTATAGTTTTAAATTTTATTTCGTCGAAGTGTTAATTACATACTATAAATACGTCGATTTCTGTACAAAAGAAACGCTATTTGCGAGAAACTTATCTTTTCTGTTTCCATTTGAAGAAAAAAAAGAAGGGACCATGCTTACTCAATTTCAACTTTTTAGTAATTGTTCAGATGGTTCAAAAATGGTAATTTTGAGGTGGAGGATAAGGAATGTAAAGGAAGATCAGAAATATTTGAAAATACAGAATTGTACGCATCACTGAACGAATATCAAACGCAATAAGAATTCGCAGAATCTTTTAGGTTGACTCAACAAGTAATTTCAGTAAACATCAAAGCTATGGTGATGGTCCAAGAACAACGAAGTTGGGTGTCATACGAATTAAAGCCAAGCAACGAGGAAAGGAGATTTTCCAAAAGTGAACAGCTGCTCCAAAAGAAAAAACGAGATGGATTTATGTGTAGAATTGTAACTGATGATAAAAAATTTAACCATTTCGTCAATCCAAAGCATAAAAAATTGGGTAAACCCGACCATGTATCAACATGAACGACGAAGCCTAATGTCCAAAAATCAAAGCTCGTGCTTTTTTTTGGTGGGATGAGGTAGGTATAGAATAATTACGAATTGAGAAGTGAAATCATGAGTGGAAACCACCACAGGGTATCACTACTGACAACAATCAACGCGTTTGAGCAGAGAATTCAAGAAACGATTAGAATAGCAGAATATAAGCAGAAACAAGACAAAGTGAGTTTCTAGCATAATATTCGACCACATACATCAGTGTCAGTAAAAAAAAATAAAATAAAAAAGGAAACACTCAAAATGGATATTCTAACCCATCCGCCGTATTCTCCAGACATTGCTCCTTCAAATACCATTTGTTTTGATCAATAACCCATGATCCCTTTGAGCAACATTTCAGCTTCAACGAGAAATGCAAATATGGGATAACTCTTGAATTGCCTCAAAAGACCAGTAGTTATTTCAACAGAAATTCAAATGCCTCTGGAAAAGTAGAGGGAAAGTCGTAGATAGCGATGGGAAATAGTTCAAGTAATCAATTTGTTAACATCTTTGCCCAATAAAGCCCCAATTTTCATTTAAAAAATCCTTCAAAACTAACTTTCAGATCTAATAAACTTTCAGAAAGCTTATAATCAGACATATAAGTAAGGACATTTTCAACAACAACAACAAATCTCACCCTCTCCCACACGGTGGGTATACTGACGATCTGACGCTTATACAGGAAGTCAATTTTCACACTTATTTTCGCAGATTCCTATTGCTACATACTTTGTTTTCTATTTAACACGAGTATGCACTACTATTCGTTATGCAATATGCTCGTATCTTGACGATGACAACCACAATAACGTAGAATCAGTGAAAAATGAAAAGTTCAATCTGCGAGTAGTTGTAAAAAACAAGATACAATAATAATAATAATAATAAAAAAATAAAAAAAAGAGTTAGGGTAAGATAAATATTTTCTAGAATTCAGAGTATTTTCTTCATGTGTGGGTAGTGGAAGACACCAGAGCAAATATCACAAGAGATAAGAACAATCACCAGATAAAGAAGTTTGAAAAATAAGCGCATTCTTTTGACACCGAATATGCGGAAAATAAATATAATTTTTTTTTAGTGTTAAGAATCTCGGAGGTTTAGAATTGTAAATATTTTTAGGTTTCTTACGCAAAAAGAAAATATTAAGCAAACAATAGAGCAAAGTTTCCTGACATCCAAGTGAATAAAAGATGATTAATAATGACAATTCACTTAAAAATAAATAAATAAAATTGGTGGATATATTTAAATGCTGCAAATATTTACAGTACTATTTATGTTTTCAGAAAGAAAAGAAAGGAAATGTCAATAAAACTCGTATTTCAACACAATAGTAATTTATTAGCAGATGGTGATTATTTCCTTTTAACAGAACTATCTTTAAATAAGTAATGATGAATTATAATCATCTGTAAAAGTTTTAAGATCAAGATTGATAATACCGTATTCATTCGTTCGTCCCTTAAAAACATATAAAACTCCAGTTGACTTTCGAATTTCATTCAATGATTAATTATTTCTTAACAACATAATAATAATGGACAATAAAGCATCTCTTTAAGGCCTTATCACACACACATTTTTGGAGCAACCAATTTCGCCCAATTTTTTTTTAAGCAGCTGAGGGTAAAGGGTTGCCGTAAACAAAACATGCTCTTACGGCACCCATGCTCTACCTCCACTTAGAAAAATTAATCGCTGCAGCGCGCTCGCAAATTTTAAAAAAAAATCTTTTAGCGAAATGGGGGGTTTTATGAATCCATAGGTGTGGAAAGTTTTCAACTTCGTCAATCAAAGAGTTATCCATCATTTCGTTCCATTTTAAGGCGTACATTTTTTATACTGAGCTTGATGAAGAGGAGGCTGCCATCTTGTATTCGCGTAGGGAGACAAAAAACACTATTGGCTGAAATTTCGAGCAAACTTTTCCCGCTCACTTGCAAGAAGTTGTTCGAAGCCGTTGCTATAGCAACTGAATAAAAAAATTTCGAAATTGTTAGTTGAAAGAAAAATTACTCCAAATACATGTATTTGTGATAAGGTCTTTAAGAGCTACTAAGTCGCCGGGTGAGAAGAAATCCAAATTAAAATGAAGATACAAGCAAGTACGGCTTTTGTCTATTAATGAAAGAACTAAATGAAAGAAAAGTAGATGTTCTAGGAAAACAACCTTCCATTCAAGGATGCAGAGCATGATGGTTATTCCATTATTGAAGAACTGTTGTTTAAATACGTTCAGTTTTCGAATGCTTTTCATTGAATTCAAACTTTAAGACTCGTAAAAAAAAATCCAGATTTACTTCTGTGATGAAAAAAATAATAAGGTTTACATGAAGATAAATATGTGGTTTCCAAGTGAAGAATGCTCAAAACAGGACCCAAATACTTTTCATTCTCATTTAATTTACTTAAAAAAGATGAAACATGAATGTTCATCAATCTAGCAATAAAATGTTAGAAAAAAGCATATGTTGCGCGAATAATACCCAATATTTTTTTTCAAGAAACACAGTCTCACCTCCATTAATATGTAATCTTACAAATTTAATACTTTAGAAATTTATAGAGAACATATGAAACATATTTGAAAATTCAATTTATTTATTAGTACATTTGAACAATTTTGTTCCAAAAAGTAAAAAATACTTAAAATATTTTAAGTTCTATGTGAAGTCATTATAGAAAACAGAAAATGTTAACTAACTATAATCAGATAAACAAGGATTTACGCGCAGAGATAACCCATGCAGAGAGTTACAGGTCTTTTTTTTTTTTTTTTAATACTGCTACGAAACATTTCTGCAAAATGAAAAATGTAAAACTTGGCTTCAATCGAAAAAAAAAAAAAACTTTTAATCGAAATTAAAAATGCGTTGAAAACTGATCTCATAAATATTAATTTCATCGAATAATGCAAACAGAAAGATGGAACTGAACATTTATATAATAATACCAAACATATTGAGGTGCTAAAGAAAAAAAAATTATTAAGCTTTGGCTTGAAAATAAAAAAAAATTTCCCACCAGCTTTTTAAACAATTGATATATAGTTCGTTAAGAGACAAATATAACGCTACATTAGAAAGAAATATGGGGACAAAGAAAAAAAAAATTCTTTTATTTTTCACTTTTAGAGAAAATGCAAGAATCAATTGCAAATACTCAAATATTTGTATTGTATCAGTTGGTAGAATATTTTAAGAGATTTGTTTAAATCAATGGATTTTATTTAAAATTAAGTTCCAAATCCCACGCGTTGATTAAAAACTTAATAAAACTGCCATGATTTTTTTAAGTTGAATATAATTTGCCAGATTTAAAAAAAAGTTTACATATTTAACTGAATAAAAAAGTTTATTATGCCATAATTATAACTTTTCACAATAAAAGTTAGAATACTCTCAAGCGAGGTTCACAAATCCAATAAACTCTGCACAAATAATAACAATATTCTTATCACATACTCTTATCATCATTATACACTGAAGTAAATTATTTTTTAATATGATCACAAATGTTTGATTAGAATATTTTCCCTTTGAAAAATTATAAAAATAATAGTAAAGTTTTAATTTTGCGTGTGTGGGATTGTCTAATTTTAAAATCACCTAAAAATTTTACTTGAAAAATAATTAAATATTTTTTATTACTAAACATTAAATTTAGCAAAGTTGATTATCACAGAAAATGGAGACCGGTATAGAAATTCTATCAACACCCGTCAACTAGGTGCTTAACAGAAAATAAAAATCTAAATTATGAAAAAATAACAATTATAGCCGATTTAGTTTCATAGGTAAGACAAAAAAGTGAGGGACTAACTCCTTAGGAACTCCATTACTTTTTTCACATCTTCACCTATTATTTATTTCCGAAATCATAAATTACAGTATGATGAAAAGCACTCATTCATTCTTTTTAATCATGTTTTACAATGCATTTTTTGGTACAAATTGCAAGGCGTTTGAGATAATAAAAAAAATTAATATCAGCAGTGTCAGCCACATACATAAAAGTCAACAGCCGATTCATCTCGACATGACAAGTCATTTTCACACACATACACATAAAAAAAGGATCAATGGCAACAAATACCCATTCAACACTGACGGCAAGAGCAAAAAGTTCTTCACCACATGGCGAAGAAAGCGATATATCTTTTTCAAATGCTTAAATTTAATACTTAAATGACTGTACAGATTTTAGAATAATTTTTAAATTCTTGCGATTATTATTAATTTGAAAATTATTAATCTGAAATTGTATTTATCTCGATTCCTCTATTTTGTGTCTTCACTAAAATGCTTAATTTCAATTAACAGAATTTATTTTGTAAAAAATATCATCTTAAAATTATTTTTTCTTAATACTTATGAAAGGCATAATGTAAGTGATGATCTTCATAAGTCAAATTATTCTTTAAAAAGACAATAAACCAGGTTGAAATATTTTTGCAGCCAACAAATTTATTAAATGTGAAAATTTTAATAAAATTATTCAAAATAATTAGCTGAGCGCTAGTCTCATTTCCTTTCCTATTAATTTTAAATTTACTTACGTATATTATAATTAAAACAAAGCTAACCAAAACTGACCTACACTGAACAATCGCAGAGCAAATCCAATATATAACGAATTCTATTTGCACTAATTATTTACAAAAAATAAGATAGAGAGAAAAAGTAAAGGTAAACTTTCCACAACTTAATCTGTTGCATCTTTTTTTTTCCCTTTTGTTTACCTTTGAGTTCTTTATTTCCTGTGTTCTTCCTGAAAAGTATCCACTGTCTCTCTCTCATTGCCTGAGGAATATTTGTTCAAAGACTTAACTACAACTCCTGTTTGCAACGATTATGTATATACTATGCTCGAGTAGGTATAACAAGCACTTGATTCAGATAAGCTCGGAACACACACACGATTAGCAAAAGCCATGCAAATAATCTGGCGCGATTACACACACAAACTACTTACTATCAGCCGTTCCCTCATACAGTGGAAGAGGAAATTGGGGGTTGCCAGAAATGGAATTCTCGCCAAATGAATGGATATGATGAGATTCCGGGATGGGTATGGTGGAACCTTGGGAAAGAGAATGCGATTGAACAATGGGAAACAGTAGTTAAATTGTATAGGTAATTACTTTTTTAATGGATGAAGTAGTTTATGAAGGTAGATGTACAAGTTCTTGCGTTGTTTAAAAAGATTTAGTCAAGTCACTGAAAAAAAAAAGATAAGTTACAGCGTTTCTTGATGATAGAAGTGGAAGGGGGAAAAAAAAAAAACCCTAGATCGTCACAGTTGCAATTCAAAAATAGCAGAATGTAATAATTTCATCATTCAATTTTTTTTCTTCTTTTTTACGTGTTTTTTCCTAATTATTTCAATAACCAGTTTATTTTCAGAATATTTATTTTAATCGTGTAAAATTTAGAATAAATTTGAAAAAGATATAAATGAACAAAAAAGCTTGGCACTGCAGAAAAACAACAATCAATCAGTTGATGACAATGGATAATAATACTAGAAAAATATGTGGTTATGATGGATGAACTCAAAACAGAAATATCTATGAATGCCCCCTTTTTTTTAACTTTTAAAAAGTATCAATTCATAATTAAAACCATTTTTCTGTTTAAAAGAAATGCAAAGTAAATTCTGTATGAGTTTTTTTTTAAACCAACTATAACTATCTAAGAGTATTTTTTTCCTCTTGACGTTAAAAATAACTGTTGTTCTTCAGAGAGATGATGCTTTGTTCATCTAAACCACAAATATAATAATTTTGCCTAAAAAAAAATTTTTTTTTTAAAAACCCAAGCAATAAACGTTAATTTTTAAACGTATAAAAGTTTAAGATATTCTTAATTGATATATAACGTAAAATAGATAAAAAAGGAACAATTCCAGATAAGAAAGAATGACTGCATACATACTCATGGAAGAGCAAATCATCCAACTAATATTTCATACATATCCAAAATATTTTATTTATTCTTTTAGAATCAATAATTGAGGACTAACTATGTTTGCTTGTTTAATAACATTACACTCTGAAACAAAGGTCCCCAACCCCCCGGCCGGTACCGGTCCGAGGACTAAATGGTACCAGGCCGCACAAGTAACATTAAATTATTTCCGTTTTATTTACTATGGTATATTTCTTTCGGGTTTGTGCGACTTTTCATGGAAATCACTTGATATTCCATGTTTATATTAATTTTTGGTGTATTTGTATTTTATTTTGAAGGCATATTTAAACTATAAAGTCAAAACAATCTAAAATATAAACAATCAACATTCTCCTCAGCAGGCCGCGGTAAATTTATCAAACGTTGAGGTTGGGAAGCTCTGCTGAAGCAATACGTAAGCTATTGGCGACGGATAGTGTAATTTCGTACCAAGTGATATGAACGATGTCTGAGCTATAACACCACGCCAACATGGAGATTTTGAGCCAAGACAGAGTAAACGTGGGATAGCCCAGCTACAAGAATCGAAAAGGACACTACCATTATTGACAATCAGGTCCTTTCAACAAACCCTCACATTTAAAGGAGTGCTTGGTTTACGAAGTGTTTTTTATAAGTCGAAACTTTAATATTATTACAAAATTAGGAAAAATCAAATGAATGCCTCACAAGAACCAATTTCTTGTGATTTAGAAAGTTTAACGTGACTAGCAATCTTGAGCAATTTCTTAAGATTCACTTTCTTGCTTCTGAGTAATAGATTTATCTTGTTTCTCCAATGCATATAAATATAAAATAAGTATTATTTTTTTTAATAAAAAAAGCGACTTACATTCGGATTTCTTCATGGAATTTTTTTCCTTCGCAAAAGGCTATGTATCTAGGGACATAGTATAAGGAGGCAAATCCATCTTCCTACAAGAGAGCAAAGTATTCATTGATAAGAATTAAGGAAAAAATACTTTTCAATAAGAATTATAAACAATTTCCACCAATATATATAACACTGATAAAATAGATATTAATGGCAATAATACGTAAAGGAAAAATAATGTAAAAGGTGATGATTGAATAATTCTGATAGCCAATTAAAACTGCGTAATTTTATGTCAATTATTTAAAAATCAACAAATGATAATGAAAAAGAAAACATTTCTGTCAAAGAGTGGAGCAAGTTAACGTAATTTAATTTGTATGTATTTTTTTTAAATTTAACGGTGCTAGAAGCCAAGGAATACTTGATTTTAAAATTTAATTGCTTGAATTCATGAAAAATTTATGAATCATCTGGTTCATCCGGGGGCAGGATGTTGTAAATTACGGACCGGGTGGTCTGAGTGTGGTTGACACCACTCTCAGACCCCACGTGGTCTATCTCGATAGAAACCCATATGTAACGGATTCTGTCTCAGTTGAATCTTGAACTTGGCTTCAGCATAACTAGACATGCTGTTGTTTACTCGTATATTTTAAATCGGACTCTTTTTCTTGGCTTCGGCGTACTAGATTGCCGTTGTTTACTAGGATTTTTATCTCGAATATTAGAATTCTCTTTAGTTTCAGTCTAATTAATGTAATGGTTTAATTTGTTAAAGATTGTTAAGTTTATTGTTGAAAGTTATTGTTACCAATAAATCAAAAAAAAAGACAATTTCTAGGACTCCAGAATATTATTATTATGTTATAACACCACACACAAGCACCAGTATTCACCACAAACGTGTTGACGGGGATTCGTATACCTTAAAACAGGCATGTCAAACTCATATGATTTCTATTTTATGATTCTCATATGATTTCTTCAAGTTCTATTTTATATTAAGTCGAGGGCCGCATATTATTTTATGTTCAAAAAAATTAAAAAATATATTCAAAATAAATGCGCGCATTCTTTTAATAAAAGCAACAAAAAAAAAAGAATATCATTAAACAAAAATTTAGCGAATTCCACCTATTTTATTTTTATTCTACGTCGGTTTGTTATTTTGTTAAAAATTATTGTGTGCAGATATACTGGTTGGGCCGCAAAAATGTACGTTGCGGACCGCGAGTTTGACACCCCTGAGTTAAAAATAAGCAAGAAGATTTAATATCCTCATCAACAAGCATTAAAAAAGCCCAAATTACCGGCACTAGTTTGAAAGAAACTGTACATATTTTTTCCCCTTCATTCTTATAATCAAAAATCTTCCGACATATATTGGAAACATAACAACAAAATGCTTCAATGAATGCATTTTTGAGGGATGAAATACACTCAAATAATAAAAATGAGTACAAATATTATGTAGCAAATGCGATTTTAGCCACACATTACAAATATGACATTCTCTCAATTGTACTCCTTAATTTGTTAATTGTTAAGTACTCAGATCTCAATGAAAAGTAATGTTTATTCTTCATAAATCATTTATTTTTATACTTTAAAACCGGGATTATTGTAACATTCATTTGATCACAGTAAAAAATAATGAAGGCTTTGCATAAAAAACAGAGGGTGTTTATTAACGTCGTACTTTTAAACAAGAGGATTATTAGCAACATAACTCGAATGTTTGAACCTTGGTTAGGTGATGAGGACGACAAAAATGTAGCTGAAACCTCTCTCCAAACTATCACACCAAGTCAGGGGTGAAGTTTGGGTTTCGACAGATTTAACGTGCAGCAGTTCCTCTATCCGGCGGTCTTCAGTGCTACTAGGGTTAGAATTCATGACATGCCGGCTACGAGTTCGTGACCATAAGTACTATGCTACTATGGCCACATAAAAATGGAGAGAAATTTTCTTCAGCATAATTCCCTTCCAATTTGAATTGAAAAGAAGAAAAAAATCACATTTTTCTTTTGCCTAATCGTGGTTTAAGATTAAAAAAATAATGAGAAAATTTTTCAAAAGTTCAGAAAAACTGCATTAAATTCATGCTCCATATTTAAAAACACATTTGTAGATGCATATAACTTAAATTAAGCCCAATGCTCAAATAAAATTATAATTTATTCCACAAAAACTAACTGGCATATATAACGGGTATTCAATGTGATTGCTGAAACTGTTTTGGCAAAAATAGAAATCAGAGAAATGAGAAATGGGCGCTTATATACAATGAAATGTGATAATCTAATTCAAGAAACACTCCACAGAAAATTTGCTATTAAAAATATAAGTAGCATTCCAAAAAAAACAAAAAAAATCAATGTCGGAGTTGCAGCAGGTTCCAGTTAATGGCAAAACAGATTTGTTTGCTTATTTTTAGCTTTAATATTAAGACTTACTCTTTTTACTTTCTCAAAATGAATAACACAACTACAGAGAACATGGGAAATACAAACAAATACTGAAATTGATCGACTCCCGAAAAGTCTTCCAGCTACATTTTACGTTTTTTGGCACTTAATACACTTAGAAAATTTAATAAAGATGAATTCGGTCCCCGTAATAATGAAGGCAATTCATTTTTTTTTATATGCATTTCAAATTTATATACTAAATGAGCACATAATGACACAATCACTTCCGAGAAAAATGAGAAGAAACATAGATTTGTAAAGTATTGAAGTAAAATTGTCGCTTTATACACAATTAGTTAATCCATATTGTAATCTATCTATAAATTTAATATAGGCAAAACAAAAGTACATTACTGATGACAGTCGATAAGGAAACACAAAGGGATTATCAAGTTAAAAGAAAAAAGATGCCTGGAGGAAATTATTTCCACGCCGAAAAATGCACAAGCATACATTTTCAACAGATATATCACTTACAAATATCGAAAAGTAATCGGAAATGCATATTTTTCCATTAAGGCATCATCTATATATATAAAAATGTTATGTTGGTTTGTGTACGCTTCCATAACTCAAAAAGTTCTGCATGGATTTATCTGAAATTTTGACACAACCTTGCATTTGACTCCGGTCAGGTTCTTATGTACTTTTTATTTCGAAATGCAATCTAAATTTTTTTAAATTTAACTTTTAAGTGATTTTTTGATGTTATGACGTCATACGATGTCACGACTTGCTCTGAATGCGAAAATTTAAGCTTTAAACATATTTTTTTCCGAATTATTATCTATTTTTACTATACTTAAGTTTATTGGTTGTCATATTTTTCAATATATTTGTTCTTTAATACGTAATTGGGATTAATTTTCGAATAAATCATTTTTTAAATTATTCTTTCAACCACTCAAATTTTGTTTTGTAGTTTTGGCAACATTCAGATAGCTAACGCGCGATAAACAATTTTTTAAGTTGTTGATATACACAGGTTAGGTTTTCTGATATGAATTATTTTTTAACAAAATACTGATTACGGTTTGCTTGGTATAACTTATTAATTGACAGGGTTTTGAATTAGTAAGTTTTTTTTTCTCTATTTTAAACATTTCGATAGCTAACTCGCGATTATCAATTTTTTATGTCTTTCATATACACAGTATAGGTTTTCTGATATAAATTATTTTTTAACAAAATACTGATTACGGTTTGCTTGGTATTACTTATTAATTGACGGGGTTTTAAATTAGTAAGTTTTTTTCTCTATTTTAAACAATATTTTAAATTTCATTTGATGTTATTATTGAAATACAGGTTAGTTTTCCTGATATATAATTTCAGTCATCAAAATATTGAACCATACTTTTGTTTTCGATGACTTTTTTAAATTTAAATTTGTTATAACCTTCTTAGTAACTTCTTTCCATTAGTAATTTGTTAACGGAAAACTTGGAAGTTAGTACGGTTTGCTTGGTACTTGCTTATTATTGCAACAATCACCAGCGTTCAAAATAACTCTCCAAGTTGGCAACCCTGATCTCCTATGTGTTGTATGAGTTGAATTGGCAATTATGTGCTTCATTTCATATAATGTCACCAATAGGTTCCATTTGCTTTTGTCAGGGACATAGCTACCGCTGTATCAGCCATACCAATGATACAAGGCCCCCAAGTTACAGTGGCCCCAATCTGTGTTACTACAGTCTCACTAACACGGTGCTCATATCTGAAAATTGCCTCCCCCGCAAAGGAATTTTGATACAGGGCTTACTCAGAGCTGTTTTGCAATTTTGTGTGTTTTTATTTTAACCTTTTTAAGTGTAGTCAATTGGCTTCAGTACACAAAATTGCCTTGCAGAAAATAGAACTTAGGTCATCATACTTGACACAAGCAAAAGCAGTGTTGGTAGTAATTACATATCAAAATGGCTCGAATACCTGTTGAGGAAGCAGGGGTTTGTAAGGTTGTAATTATTTTTGGTACTTATGTACTATCGCAACAATCACCAGCGTTCAAATAACTCGCCATATTGGCAATCCCAATTTTGTATGCGCTGAATTGGAAATCATGTGCTTCATTTCTTATAATGTCACCAATAGGTTGCGATAATACATATGTACCTTTAATTAGACTGGCCGCAACACACCAATTTGGCGTGATTTCAAAATCATGCCAAAAACAAATAGTGTACCAATATGAAATTAATATTGTGGATATTATTTTAGCCTTTTTTTTATCTTTCTCTCCAGTAATCCTTAATCAATTGAATATATTTTACGATATATATTTTGTGTTTGTATGAAACTATTTATTTTGATTTAATCATATTGATTCTTCTTTTATCTATATATATATAAATGTTATTTTGGTTTGTGTATGCTTCCATAACTCAAAAAGTTCTGCATGGATTTATCTGAAATTTTGACACAACGTTGCATTTGACTCCGGTCAGGTTCTTATGTACTTTTTATTTCAAAATGCAATCTAAATTTTTTTAAATTTAATTTTTAAGTGATTTTTTGATGTTATGACGTCATACGATGTCACGACTCGCTCTGAATGCGAAAATTTAAGCTTTAAACATATTTTTTTCCCAATTATTACATATTTTTATTATACTTAAGTTTATTGGAATTTATTGTATATTTATCTATTTTCTTTTCTTTGATTCGTAATTGGGATTAATTTACGAATAAATCATTTTTTTTAACAATTATTCATTCAACAACTCAAATTTTGTTTTGTAGTTTTGGCAACATTCTGATAGCTAACGCCTGATAAACAATTTTTTAAATTTCATTTGGTGTTATTATTGAAATACAGGTTAGGTTTTCTGATATATATTATTTTTTAACAGAAATCAAATTACGGTTTGCTTGGTACTTACTTATTAATTTTGACGGGGTTTTAAATTAGTAAGTTTTTTTTTCTCTATTTTAAATTTCATTTGATGTTCTTATTGAAATACAGGTTAGTTTTCCTGATATATAATTTCAGTCATCAAAATATTGAACCATACTTTTGTTTTCGATGACTTTTTAAAATTTAAATTTGTTATAACCTTCTTAGTAACTTCTTTCCATTAGTAATTTGTTAACAGAATACTCAAAGTTATTACAGTTTGCTTGGTACTTATTATTGCAACAATCACTAACGTTCAAAATAACTCTCCAAGTTGGCAACCCTGATCTCCCATGTGTAGTATGAGTTGAATTGGCAATTATGTGCTTCATTTCATATAATGTCGCCAATAGGTTCCGTTTGCTTTTGTCAAGGACATAGCTACCGCTGTATCTTCCGTACCAATGATACAAGGCCTCCAAGTTACAGTGGCCCCAATCTGTGTTACTACAGTCTCACTAACACGGTGCTCATATCTGAAAACTGCCCCCCCCCCCAAAGGAATTTTGATACAGGGCTTACTCAGAGCTGTTTTGCAATTTCGTATGTTTTTATTTTAACCTTTTTAAGTGTAGTCAATCGGACTCAGTACACAAAATTGCCTTGCAGAAAATAGAACTTAGGTCATCATACTGGACACACACACAAGTAAAAGCAATGTTGGTAGTAATTACATATCAAAATGGCTCGAATACCTGTTGAGGAAGCAGGGGTTCGTAAGATTGTAATTATTTTTGGTACTTATGTACTATCGCAACAATCACCAGCGTTTAAATAACTCGCCAATTTGGCAACCCCAATTTCGCATGTGATATACACCTAAATTGGCAATCATGTGCTTCGTTTCATATGATATTGCCAATAGGTAACAATAATATTTAAGTACTTTATATTTTCACAAATTATGCTTTTGCATTGATAGTTTAGTTCTTTTTATGTCAATTTATCTTAATGCTTGGGATATGTATTTTAGATATTCTTTTATATATAATGCTAAATTTAATTTGGTACTTATGTATTATCGCACAATCGTCAGCGTTCAAGATAACTCGCCACTTTGGCAATCCCAATTTTGTATGCGCTGAATTCGCAATCATGTGCTTCATTTCCTATAATGTCACCAATAGGTTGCGATAATACATAAGTATATACCTTTAATTAGACTGGCCGCAACACACCAATTTGGCGTGATTTCAAAATCATGCCAAAAACAAATAGCGTACCAATATGAAATTAATATTGTGGATATTATTTTAGCCTTTTTTATAGACTATCCATTAAGAAAATTATGCCCAATATAAGATTCACAATTGGCTGGATGGACCAGCTCTTTTCCCCCCCATTTAACCAGACTGAGCCACAGCAACGCGTGGCAGGGTACAGCTAGTATTTAAATAAAACACAACAATAACTAAACTTTTAATGATACAGATTTAAAAGCTTCATAATGCTATGACAAGATTAAGTAATTCACGCTAGGATAGCATTAAAATGAGTTATTCATCCTCAGATAATTGAAGGATTATAAGCATCCATAATGAAGTTTTCTGATTTGATGATTTAATATTAAGCATTTCCCACGTAAAGGTTTTAATTCATCCACGATTAAATTTAAGAGGAAAAAAAAATATTTCGGGGGAAAAAGCTTAAATTGCGAAAACCACGATATGCATCCAGCAATAATTGCTTACTGTAACAAATATTCAGTCAAAAGTTCAATCTTAAAAAGATTTTAATGCCATTATGGCTCATTAAACCTTGAGAGCATCTTTTTGCTCATAATTTTTACTTTCCTTTCAAACAACCCGTTTAAATTTAATGTTTATTTCGTTAAATATTGTTTCTCACCATAAAGTTTCCGCACATCTTAAAATTGAAATAAGAATCCAGAAAGCAACCCAAGAATCTTGTAAGCAACCATTTAGTTTCATGAAAAATTAACTAGAACACATTTTTAACACACTCTTTAATTCTTTCAATATCAAAGAGATGCGCAAAGAGTGCTTCAGCACACACACACACACACACATATATCTATATACTAAGTCATCAAAAGATGGGAGTTTTGTATTAATGCTAATTTTACAATAAATTATTTTAACATTTTTCTTGCCATAACAATTAAAATAAATTATAATTCAGATTATTTATAAATATATGCTATACTTATGATTTTTACTTCACAAAGTGAAAATTTATTTCATATGTACCAGGCTTAAATTAATACAAAGCTTAAGTTGCATCAATTGATGAAAAAGAATACGAATTATGACTCCCTCCCCCTCAACATTTCCATTCTTGAGACTAAAGCTTCAACGATTCAGTTTCCTTCAAAACTTCATATATTTCCAGTGAATCGTACCTGTCGTAAAATCACAGACTGCAGGGGGAAAAACTACATAATACTTTGTACACAGAAAATATTTTTCCTTCAGAAAAAAAAAAAGTTAAAATGCGTGGTACGATTATGATAAGATACCAGCGCAATTTTCCTTCGAAAAGGTTATACGCAAAAAGTGCGACAGTCGTATATTTTCAGAAGTTTCTTGCCGTGTTGGAAAATATACAATCCATTATAATATAACAGGGAAAATTTATTACCAGTTTAGAAATGCTGATAAATCTCAGGTCCGTGTTTATTTTTGTGATAAATATCTGATAAAAAAATAACATCCTAGCAAGAGAATGCGCTGCAATCCTTCGAATGCCATACGATCTAATAATACCGATCATACAGAGCATCTCCCCCCCCCCTCCTTCTATTATCCATCTCTTTCGGTATGATGAAATAATTCATTTATTTACAAGTCCTATGGCTATAAGTAATAGAAAGAATATTTTATATTTCCACTCATATGCCCAGTAACGTCCTTAGACTTCTCGATGCCAAAGGCGTCTTGTAAAACTGGGTCCGATTCGCACAAACAGTAACACATAACAAATAAATGTGCGTGACTCACAATCTCACAAACCGACTGCCGCCTTTTGACTAAATGAGTAATAATGGTGTAAGGTGGTAGGCTTAGACCTAGATACGGAAGAAAAGAATGACATAATAATGCTGTCTTGCCACTATTGCCAGTTAGTATATAGTTCGAGACTCTCAGCATTTCGAAGAACATGTCCGAAAATAATATTTTGACAGTTCAAGTTATTCAAATTAAGAACTTATTAAGGCGGAGTCGAGGCCATGTGCCCATGTATTAAAAAGTCCCTGCCTATCCCTCAATTTTAAAAGCATGCATCTGGAAAAAGCAATTATCCTTTACTAAAAAAATTATTCATATTAATATATATATATATATTATATACATATATATTACTCTTATTAATGCAGTAATACCTCAAACTTACGTAATAGGTGAGATTGTGTGATAGCCGCTTAAGTCGAATTCGCGTAAGTAGGGGTATGATTTCGCATGCAAATTATTTTTATTTGCAGCCGAAGACGAAAGAAAATAATTTAGAAAAAAAAAAAAAATGCTTAGTAAAATCTTAAGATCACATACAAAATCGCAAACCGAAGTAGAAGGTTTCATAAAATTTTATAAAGTAGTCTGTCGCGGCTCATAGGTTTCTTTTTTTCTCCCGAAAATTTCCTCGCAGTACGCTTATATATATATATATATATATTTTATCCTTTGTTTTGCTGAAAAAATATGCTCGTCGATGGAGTCTATATTTTCTAAGATTTGTGACCCTTTTTTCAATTACATTTTGAGGCCTTCTGTCAAATTCCCAACCGTCATTCAATCTTCTGATTGAACTGGGTCCAAAAACTCAGATATCTTCAATGTCTAGCTTTTGCTCATACACATCTAGGAGCTCATCCATTGTCAGTTCCTTATGTTGAGAATTCACCAGTTCTTGAGCGTCATCACTATTCTAAATTTATTTGCTGACAAAATCGGTAAATTCTTTAATCACAAATACCAATTTTGCGAATTTCACTATTTTTTTTCTCTCTCTCAAACAAAGAATAACCGACGAGATTTGAAACTTGCGTGACTCCGTAAGTCGAGGTTATTACAGTACCGACAAAACTATTAATTGAAACAATCAACGTTCATTCCCGTTTCCAGCTCTTTCAATATAACCCAACACCCTATAGGTTTCTTTTAAATATACGTTAATTATATTATAAAGTATATTAATTTATGTATATATATTATTTGTCCTCACCATACGGAGGGGGAAGGGGAGAATTCGATGATTACTGCAAGTCGTGATCCAAAAGGTTAACTAATGAAATATATTTCCTGCTCATATATTCAAAGAAATTACGTGATATTTGGACATAAAAGAACCATTTTTAAAACACATGATGTTTGGTTTGAATGATATTAATAAAATGATTCAAGAGAATCAACTTCTTTATATTCAACTCAGATTTTGTTCATTTTTAAAACGGCCACGTTTATGATGAGAAAACTGCGTTCGATTAAAGAAACTGACCGAGCAACAAAATCCATTATGTTAAATCGAAAGGCATCGAATTAAACTATGACTAATGATCATACTTGGAATATAATACTCAAAAAAATTTGATGGCTAATACCTAGTTTACATGAAAGGCGAAGCTGATGAGCAAGTAGCAAAAAGCAAATAATAATAATATGCAGCAGTTTTCGGAATGACAATTGGAAAATTAAACCTATCTGCAGGGATCATGTTTTCCGCGCGTGTACTTACATAATTATATTAAATAAGCTAAAAACAAAAATACGGAGAATAAATTTAAAATTGAATTTTAGTATGTGCAATTCATGATTAATGCACCATGATTTTGACAACAAATGATTATTGTAATTAAAGGCTGTTGGTTTAAGTAATTACAACCTGAATTCTAGCATTATAAAAATAAATACTTTCAAAAATTAAAGCTTAATACATAAGCATATATTTTATACATTACAGTTTGAAGGAGAAATAAGCGACTATTGTCACAATTTCTAATGCATCGCAAAATTCCAATAATAGAAAAATAAGAGTTATAATAGTTCTGAAAGTTGTGTTAATTATCTGATACAAAAAATATATGAGCAATAAATAACAAAGAACAAACAAGCACATGTGCATTGCAAACAGGATAAATTAAATAATATTTAAAAACTAATAAACTGATTTAACGAATTCATCGAGAGCGAACATTTTGTTTGCCAATTCGGGGTTATTCGTTACATCGAGGTCCAGACAAAATACAAATTTTTTGCACGTATCTTTTGGAAATTCCATGATAAGCAACTACACAAAAAATATCCATAGTTCGAAAATACACACGTTTTATTCAACAGCTAAAAAAATTACTAGTGAATTATAAAAAAAAAAAAAAATTTAAAAAGCACCAGTTTTAATTAGAAATTTTAAAATACTTTCTGATAGATGTTTGACAATCTTTTTGATTCCTAACTCGAAAGAGTTCTTTTTTGACATTATGTAGAGAATAAAATACTGTGTCAGTTACATCTTGATGAAAACGTTTTCACGGTTTTCAAACAATGTCAAGAATTAGAAGATGTAACAGTTTTGTTAGGAGTTTCATTGTCAATTCAAAATTGCTATTCATTGGTTTCCACAAATCAACAAATTCCTCAACCTCAGTTGCACAGATAGACGACCCGCCACATCAAATGTAACACATAATCGTTAAAATCTTAAAATATCACATGCTTTGTGGAATGGGATGAGAAAAGAAAGGAATTTCCTGTTCTGTTCAAAACTAACACGAAAGGTGATACTCATGAATCCTCTGCACCCGTAAAGTATAATAATAGTCTCCGCTCACTTTCCCGTCGAAATTTTCGGCTTCCAAGAAAAGTCTTTATTTCCCGAACAAAAATCAATGTCACTTGAAAAAAAAATTCAATTTTTTCTATTACAAACTAAAAAAAAAAAATTTTTCATCTGTACAAATAATTCGTTAATTTGGGGTTTACTATTCGTAAAATAGGAATTTTTGCCTTCATTTTAATCGGGAAAAGAATACAATTTGTAAAATATGGGTTAGAAAAATCATAATAAAATATAATATCCTAAATTGCGCTTTTAATTAGAATTTCTCTTTTATCATAGTAAGTGGCCGCGGTAGCCTAGCGGTCAAATAACGGACTCGTGTGTTATGAGTTCGAGCCTGGTACCGCTGAAGACCCACCGTGTAAGGGGCGATGCACGCTAAATCTGTCGCGACTCTTGTTCACACGTTCGTGTGGAAATTTAGAGAGTAAGATGCCAGCTCAGGTATTGTGCTCGTAACTTGATTGAGGTTCAAATTTCCAAGTCCACCATCAACAGCCTTGTTTTTTGCTTCAAATTGTAACGTTAATAAAACATCAAATCCAAGCAATTTAAAAAGAAAATTAGAGCTCTTAACTTGGAACTATCTATTTTACCTCTTATTTTTAATTAAAAAATTGATACTGCCAACAAAAAAAAAATTAACCGATAACAGATGAAAAATACAGAAAAATTGTAAACATATTACTATTTTAGCAAAAATTAACTTCGTTTTAAATGAAAGAATAAATGTTATTATTACAAAATACTTAATCCAAATTTACTTTTTTTTATTAGTGTTAAAAAATACGTACATAGAGAATCTCACTCTTTGTGTAGTCAAATATTTATAACGATGTAAAACACAAATACGAGAAAAATAGAAAGTTTATTAAATTTGAAATAATACGCTTTTAAAAATAGATTTGGCTGATTTTAGGGCACTAAATGTGTTTCAATATCACAGAATTATTTTCAGTCTAAGACGCAATAATAATGCATGTCCATTCATATTCGGAAATAAGAAAATATGTTTAGCGTTATTCCCTACTTTAAAAAAAAAATTTACAATGGACTTTTTTTTTGACAGGAAAAATACTTAATGCTTAGAACATTTTTTTTAAAAAATTAAGTCCTTCAACATGAATTCCCAGGGATAAATCTTTCCATTAAATTGTCATTTTCATCAAAAAATTAACAAAAAATGCTTTTTTTTAAAAATTAAAATATAACATGCAGAGGAACTTAGTTTGGAAACTATCATTTTAAACCATGTTAAAAACTTGTTTGTCGACATAAGCAGCATAGGTTGTTGTTGTTGTCGTGTCTTTCCCGCAGGGAAGGAATGAAAGTTGCCATTGCCTGTGAGACAGGTTGGACTTCTTAACGATAGATGGCGACACCACCTATCTCCACCTCCACAATTTTGGCATGGAACTGAAGGTGAGGGAAATATTCTCCAGCCCCCTGCACTCGTGGTTTCTGCTACGACCGCCCACAAGACTTTCGGACCCACTGATTTAACGAGCACGTACTCCGTCTATACTCGGTGGTATTTAGTGGCATCGGACCCAGGCCTTCGGGTCTGGAGTCCGATGCTCTAACCACTAGGCTACCCACGGCCCTAAGCAGCATAGGTACGCTGCAGATGTGAACTTATTCTAACATGTGCAAACTTCAAATTTTTAGAAAGAAAAATTCTTACAAATTACTATATAAGAAAAATAAATAAAAACTTCCTATTAATTTTCTCAAAAAATTACCCCCCTTCCCCAAGTTTTTTTAAAAAATGGGGCTGCATTTTGGTAATTACCATAGCAGATCTCGTAAATTGGTATCACTTTTTTCTATGTGGCATCATATAAGTGGATATTGATTGCCACAATATCATTTTGACGCTCATTTTCCTCCCCAGAGGAAGGCATCTGAGTGACGATGCGAAACTTTACTAGGAATTTAATTATGCCGGTAGCACCCAAGCCAAACAAGTACTCTAGGGACCATTAACATGCCGCATAATCATACGACATGGACGCTGTCGATTTTTCATGAAAATCCACCGACGTAGACCGGGGTCAAGCCCGCAAACTTGGACGTACATGGCCAGCGCCTAACCAACTACGCCACCAGCCATCCCCTTCCAAAAATATAATTCCATTTTAATTTTGATTTTATGAGTTACAAATGAGAATTTTTTCACCATCTAAATCAGAGATAAAATTCTATTTTTTTAAAAAAGTTTTCCAAATTTTTAAATATTTTGGAAAAAAGCGGTTTATTTCCCCCCCCCCCACACACACCTCTTTCCATTTTACTATATCACTTAAATGAAATTAAAAGCAAAAACTCATTTAAAAAAGGGAGAAATAAACAATACATCGAAATAAAATCCTAATAAATATTTCAAATTGCAAACGTCAATTTTGCGCTAATCAGTTGATAATTAACACATTCCGTACACGCACATACAATTAACAAACTTTTTACGGAAAAGAAATTTAAAGGTTACTTTATACTTTTTCAGCTTACACAAGTGTTAGGTTGAATAGTTCATGGAGGCTTAAGCTCCTATCATGGAAAAACTTGCTTAAGTTCGGCTTTACCTTAGCCCTTTGCTGCATTTGAGATCATGATTAATTTAGAAAATTACATGTAATTTGATTGAGAATTACTTATATGAATTAAGAAAAATATACATTTATACTTTAAAAGGCATAGATAAATTTATAGTGAATGTCTTTAAATTAATGTGGGGGTGGGGGGTTGTTTGTGAAAGTATGAGTTTCTATGTCGACCGCTGCCTAGCCTGGCGAGCCGGAGCGTAGTGCGGCCGACTAGAATTCAGGAAGAGGTGAAGGGAACGTGCGACACAGAGAACCTGCCCCGTCGAAAACTGCCCTCAGTCACACAAGTGTTGAAACAAAACAAAACAAAAACAGAAATGAGAAAATTAATTTTCACATTCCGAATCTAGATATACAATTAATATAAGTCCGGTCCATATCCCAGCGGGTACAGTGGTTTGTGACGCTGACTGCGGTGCTTTAGAGCCTAGGTTCGAATCCCGGAGAAGGCATGGATTTTTGTAAATGTCAAGTGCCTTCACGGCATGGGGACATTCTAAATAGCCGTCGAGTCGCAAGTCCTCTCGTGAGGTTGGTGGAAGGGGAAGAGAAATGGGAGGCCTTGACCGCCCCAAGGTGTTCTCCCTCAAAATTGGGGTGGAACCAAGCAAAATCGTACTGTCACCGGCATGGTGCTCAAAGCATAGGCTAATGATAGGCGTAAAAATCTAGCCTCTAGCGGCAATGAATTTCGTGGACCTAGATCTGATGTTATTGTCGATCAGGTGGCATAAGCAACAACATCGATCAGGTGGCAGAACATATACAAGTATTAAGCAACTTTATGAAAAGAATTAAACATAATATACTTTGTTTTCATTTATTTATAACAATTTTTTTCCTCATTATTACACAAGAAAAACAGATCATACAATTCAGAGAAATTAAAAATGAACGAACAAAAACAGGATGTAAATGTAATGTGTGCGTGTTTTTTAAACCAATTTTACTACCAAGTATAGAACACCAGTTAACAAAACAATATGACAAAAGGACATAAGCTTTATACGTCAAATAATCTATGACAACTTCATTCAGAGACAGAGCCCATTACACGGTAAGCATTTTTCTTCATACTCTGCATGACATTTGTTGAGTAACGTGATTCAAATCTATACCACATTATAGTAATATTACCTTTGTTTGAACAGAAACTCTGGATAATTAATTTTCTAAAATATGCGAACTACTTCTAGGTTTAACAGTTTTTTAATATATTTTAAGACTGTCCCATTCATTATATGTACAATATACAGTCGGACCTGTATTTAACGAAGTCGCTAAATCACGAAAAAAACTGTTCGTTATGTGAAAAGTTCGTTAAATAGAGATTCATCTTTGAATATACTTAAAAACCACATAAAACAAATTTTTAAATCATAAACACTATATATTATTTAAAAAAATTAGTCAAACAATTTTTTTTGAAAATTAATATCCATTCATTTTATATATTTTACCTATCAAAAAGAAAACTGAAAGGAAAACAAGGGGGGGGGGACATTGTCTAGAAATACACTGTATTTTTTCAATTTTAAAAAATAATTTTATATTAAAATTAATTAATTTTTTTTTCGAAATTTTCTAATTTTAAGCCTACGAGTAATTTTAAACGTAAATTATTTTAAAATAAGTAATTTTAAGCATGCACTACCACATGCGACCCTAAATTTAATTACTGATAAAATCTGTTAGTTTGATATTAAGAGTATTTTGTTTTAAAAATTATGACCGTTTCTTTGCTCTAGTTGAATTAAGCACTTGGTAAAACCAATTCAAGGTCACTGATCACCATAAATGTACTAAAAGAGAGGAGAATAATTTGAGAAAAAATGTGTCCTGAAATATTTTAAAAACAGGGAGAAAAAATCGAATTACAGAGAAAACGTTTGTTGAATAGAAAATGCACTTTGAAAATTTAGGGATTATTTTACGAAGAAAATAGTAAAATGTTTTTGGTTCTAGGAAAACATTCACAAAATAGAAAAATTCATAAAATAGAGGTTCAACTGTATATTTATAAACACTGGTGGACAGTTGCTAAGTATAAATGATGTTGTTACCCAAAACAAACAAAAAAAAAAACATACACACACAAAAATTAAAGCCAGTAAAATATGGAAATTAAAATCAGTACGAGACACAGGATGGAGTTATGCGTATGCAAATTTTTCATTTTAAGACGAATTCGTAAAATAATAACCCTGATTAAACATGTAAGGATTTGACACCCCGTTTGCAGTGATGTGACCATCGCAATTCAATCGATCAAGACCAGGTTTACATACTCTTCTCCTAATAGGGTAAATTCAGGATTAGATTTGAATTTCGGCGACAAATTATACAGCGTAAGAGTGGTTCAGCTTAACGACCAGAAAATATCCAGAAAAGGGACCAAAATCCTACATGCAGTACCATGGTATGGGCCGGCATCATGGTCAACGGACGCACGCCCATACGTGTTTGATACTAGAATTAGACCGGCTAAAGATGCATTAATGAAGTTCTGCTGTTGCTTCTTGTTTGCTTTTATACGGTATTGTCAAAGATAAATTTGTTTTATGGACGACTACGCAACATGTCATCGAATAGATGCTGTTGAGGACTGTCTGAACAAATATAATTAACGACTTATATGGGCAACACATTCTTCAGATCTTAACTCCCATTAAAAAAGTTTGGATGCCTTGGAGAGGTGGCTAGCAAATTACCAATAACCCCCACGAAAGAACATCCTCATAAGTTCCTGGTTTCTGAGCTGTTAAATCATGTTGTGCAAGACATAACGCGACATACAGAATGGTGCATCAAATTCAATGGAGAACAAATATTGCATTATAAACTTTCAAAACCTGCATTTCAGAAAGCAACAAATTGTCTTTATTATAAAGGTTGAACAGTGTGACAACATTTTATATAACTTTTGACCTCTTCAATTTATTCTACAGGGCCATTTAGGATCAGTCTTTAGCAACTGTGTGATATATAATACCGCTTCATGACATCACAGTAATATCCAATGACTCGAAGATTAAATTATGTACAAGTTCTTGTGATTTTCGTTTCCCATGCATTATAAATAGATTTAGGAATGATATTATACATTATAATAATTTGTTTATAACGTATATAATATTTTTGGGATTCATCAGGGATGATGAAATCTTAAAGACTGATGAATCGCTGGGTGTTGATAGGAGTACCTAGCTCTTCCGAGCTTTAACCTCCATTCTTTAGGATTTTGGATGAGTGTAATCTTTTAACTCTTGCCCTTTGTAAAGAAATATTACTTGTATATTTAAGAATACTTATAGTTAAATAAAACTACATTAATTGACTAAGAATACATTTAGTGGGAGAAAAAGAGCTTCAAAAACAGTGCAAAGCACTGATAGCGAAATCTAACTCCGAACATTTAGTGGGCGGGACTATGCCGGACCAGTGGGGACGCAGCAGTCGAACGATCTTAGGAAGTAGAAAGGGTGCATTTGGGTGAAAGAAAAATCCAAAAACAGCCTTTTTAAAGGCTGTAAAAAATAGAAAATTCAATTTAAATTGAGAGAAAAACAGAAAATTATTTTTGTGGGCTGTTACCTGCGAGGAACCCTACCTCTTCTTCCGGCGATCGAGTTAGTACATACGCTCGCATTAATCAACGCGCTTGTCCTTAACCAATCAGATGTGTTCCTTTTGGCAATTTCATTTCAGTGATAACACTTGAGCGGCAATATTTTGGCACAAAACCTTTCCAAACCGCAGAATAGTGAGTCAATCAGCAATACTTGAAATCTAACCGTACTATAGCAGGGTCTGCACTGAGTAAGGCCACAAGAAGCGAGGTGTTCATATTTGGCTTTCAAAAAACATTAACTATTTGTTGACATTGAGATAATTTATGATTGTCTATAGTGCAAAAAATAGTCATTAAAACCAAAGAACTTTCTACAAAATCAAACAAGCATGAACGACATATGTTTTTTACCTCCCCCCTTCCTCCTTCAAAAAACAAAAACAAAATTGAATGACTCCAAACAAAAACTATTTTGTTGCTATCACAACGCATTCCGAGTAAAACATGATACGAAAAGAAAAAAAAAAATTGGCAGTTATAGAGACTGCCGATAGAAGTGAAAACTTAGAACTTTTAGTATTAAAATTTGAAATTTCATAATGTTTGAATTAAAATTGTCAACATCAATCTGGTTTTCACATCTGTTGATACTCCGAGCAACAACTAAATGCATGTTTATATGGTTTTTTTACTATTCAAATATGTTACGGGATGTACTAGATCATGACAAAATATAAATACAACTCCATTGAAATAACAATTAATATACAATCATATTATTTATGGATAGTATTTGTATTTAATTAAATTTCAATGTACGTGATTTTTAACATTATTTTAATTATTTGCATCGTTGTCATCATTAATTTCAACAATACTCAGACTTTTTGTACTTTCAATTATTTCATTTTGTTCTAAAAAAGATACAATAGGCTTATGGTAACTAAAGTAAGAATGGAAAAAGTTTGATTCAAATTTATCTAAGTATCGCGTAAAAACAGCATCGATCGTCGTTTTATATTTTGTAGTATTGAGTTTTCGATCATTGGACATATTTAAATTAAGTGTTTCATTTAGAAATTCAATTGGTGGTAGATTTTTATCATCTGCAAAGTTAAATTGAAGTCTCCACTTAAAATCATCGGTACATTATCATATTTTTCGCCAAATCTTTTTTCGAGTATTTCAGAACCTTCTTTTGTAGAAATCATCAAATTTTCGAATAAAAATTGTTGTATGCCTCATAGATTCTCCAGGCGAAATATAAACGGCAACCATAAACATGTATTGCCCATTCTCGGAATCGCAACGAGCAATGCACAGTATATACACATTGAACTTTTCACTAAATCCATTCAACTTCACTTATAAGATATACACAGCACTATACGTCAGCTGTATAGCTACAGATATACTGCTATAAGCATGTCGGTGACGCGAACGCACGAGATTTCACCCATTCAAAAAGTGTCTAAGGCGAACAGCACACTGCGCGTGCGCCAGTCAGAGCATGTCGGTGACGCGAACTCATAAGATTTTCCACGACCAAAAAGTGCCCAACGCCACTAGAGAAGTTTTCACTTCAAAAAATCGATATCGGGAAACATTTGCGATATCGAAGTTATTCTAAGAAATCAAAATATGCTGTTTTATTTCCGGTTTAGAATGACATTTGCTAGAACAACTATCCTTTTTCGGGGAAAAGGTAAAATCTCATCAAATTCAAATTCCCCCTCTCCCTCCCCACTAAACCCATCAAGAAACTGTTAAAGATGTCCAGGGTGAATGATTTTCAAAAAATACAAATAAAAAAATTAAAATGTAAATAGCTAAAAAATATTTACCTTCGTCAATAAAACTTGAAAGAAAATAATAATGCAGAGAAGAATCAAAAAAGGAAAAGAACAAACAAGAATTTAGCAAAAGAAAATGAATAACAAAGAAGGAAATAAGAAAATACGCAGCGAGAGCTAAGAAATTAAATTTAGAAATGATATTGAAAATAACCCTCTTATATGTATATACATCAAAATGTAATCTCATCTGTAGTGAAGCATTCAAAAATTAAGTCTTCCTGTTTCGATATTAAAAATTATTGCATTCTCTCGAAACATCAAACAATAATATAATTTTCACTTCAGATATTTCAACGAATAATGAAACTGGACAACCCAATTGAAGGTTAACCAACCAAATTTTAAAAAAAAAATCACACACACACAAAATGAAGTATATGTTGATGCCATAATGTACGTGTGTTCAAAGCATTTGTGTGTGTGTGTGTAACAGGAAAAAAAACTTCCTAGATCTAAATGTGCGAATCATTCTCTATATGCAATCAATATTAACGAACAGATAATGTAAAGGACCATTAGAAAGAAGAGGGCAAACATACGTTATTCGAAAAGAAAGCTTCACCTACTTCCATCCAGGAAAATTCTACAGAATAATTGTTTGCTTAAATTGATACAAGTCAAAGAAATTTGTTTGGCCATTTTTTTAAGCAACTTAATTAAAATAACATCAAATCATTGTTAAACATAATTTATCATATAATATAAGAACACAGAAATTTCTTTAAAAACCTAGTAATGCTAAAAAAAATATGTAAAGCACTCTAATAGAAAATAAACAATATACTGGCATTATTCGCATATCACTATTTATTAAGTAAATGAATTTGACAACAACAGATGAGAGAGTGAATAAGAGTTATATTTACGTCTCACAATAAAGCTGAAAGTGGGCTATGACAACAGATGATAGAAACCATAATATTTGGCATCTATTGTAAAATGATTTAAGCCTGGAAGCATTATAAATCAAAAATATTACAATGCTCTTATTCGACCTTCTTCCAAGAGCAGAAAGATAAAGTTTTTTTTAAATATTGTCACGAACATATGGTTTTGATTGATAAAAGACTTCAAAATTTTCGTTCACAGCAGGCTGCTAAAGGAAAGGCGGGGAAAATCAACAATAGACATCATTTACATGCACTGCAAAGTGTAGAATCGATTGATAAAACTTTTTCTTCAAACCAATGATTTTAAGACTTTTCAACCACAGCAAAAGTGACAAAAACACATCCCGTATTTTATAAACAGCTTAAAGAGGAATAAAAGGAGGGTTAAAATGATCCCCCGATCACCCTTTTTCGAAGGAAGCGAATGGCTTATTCCAATTTTAAATTGGGGTCTTAGTTATTTCACAACTTATATATACCCAGGCTTTATATATATAATCTGATCAGATGAAACCTAAGTGGCGAATTTACATTTCTTTTAAAAAGCAAAGATTAAGTAATCATTTCATTATTCAATTACTACTACTAGTTTACTCTTTCTCTCTATATATACACTCAAGATTCAAAACATTATGACCACCTGTCAATAACGAGTTGGCCCACCTTTGGCGCGCAACACAGCTTCAACCCGCCTTGGCATGGATGCCACAAATCCTTGGTAGATGGCCGGAGACAGACTGTACCAGATGTTTAAGCAACGGTCAAGCATATCCGAGATATTGCGAATTGGTGGTCATTGAACTCTGAGCTGTCGTCCCATGACATCCCAAATGTGTTCTATCGGATTGAGATTCAGTGAGTTAGGCGGCCAGGACATTAACTGGAAATCAGCATCATGTTCCTGGAAACACTCCAACACAATTTTAGCCTTGTGACACGGGGCGTTGTCCTGCTGGAACATTCCATTTCCAGCTGGAAAAACAGAGGCCATGTAAGAATGCAACTGGTCCGCAATGGTGTTCAGATACCCTGTAGCATTCATGGTCTGCTCTACTACAACCACGGGTCCCAGAGACACCCCAGAGAACGTCCCCCAAAGCATAATACCGCCACCACCGGCCTGTGTATGACCTACTGTACATTGAGGAAGCAACTGTTCGCCTGGAAGACGGCGTATCCTGACAGGGCCATCGGCGTGATGAATGACAAATCGTGATTCGTCTGATCAGGCAACTCTCTCTCACTGATCCATGGACCAGTAGCGATGTTCCCGGGCCCAGCGGAGTTGGCGATGACGCTTGGTCAGCAAAGGCACACGAGTGGGACGTTTGCTGCGTAGCCCCCTATCCATTAGTGTCCGCTGAACAGATATGCTCCGATACTATTCTACTTGACCCTGCATTGTATTGGGCTGTCAGCTGAGCCACTGTCTGGCACCGGTTTTGCTTCACCATGCGAGACAGTCTCCGACGACCTTTTTCTTTGATAGTGTGTGGACGTCCAACACCATATCGTCTACTGCTGGTTTCACCGTCATTCATCCACTTTGTATAAGTACTAACAACTGTAGATCGCGAACAACCCACGAGTCGTGTAGTTTCGGAAATACTTGTTCCGAGCCTTCGAGCCATTACAATCTGCCCTCTATCAAAGTCGCTTGGATCCGCAGCCTTTCCCATCACACACAGAAGTAAGTGAAAGAATGATTCTTCAGACTGTCCAGCAGCAGTTAAATGCCACTGCCTCCGATCACGTGCCGTCCACGTCGTCCAGGTGAGTTCCTTGCAAAATGTAGAGGGTGGTCATAATGTTTTGGCTCTTGAGTGTAAATCTTGTTCAAATTTTCTATCGTTAATAAAAATACTTTCTATTCATCCATTCAAAGTAGGAATTGACTTTTTTTTTATATTACTTGTTTTAAGACTATGTTGTATTTCCTAAAGATTTAAAATCGTAAGCAAATATATTTTACCATATTTAAGAAGGAATTCGGTAGAGTTAATAAAACTGTACGTTGCTGCAAAATAATATTAGTTATTTTACTTTATGATATTCAAGAAAGGCAATAAAAATATTTCTCAGGTACTTATTTCAATAGGACTATGCCCTTCCAGAGTTAGAAAACATTGGATTCAATTCATGACGGTCACGTGATAAATACAATCACGTATTCTCCATTAAATTCAGAGAACTGACATAATACTTGTACTTATTGTTCTACTAGTAAAAATTTAGATAAAACTTCAAATTTGGTTAGTTGGTAGAGATATTCAAATATTGAGATTCTTTAAACATTTTTCAAAATTTAAAAACATTCTTGCATTATACGCGCACTTTTAAAGCAAGTTCGTTTCTTTTTCCCTATGTGCATTATCATTGTTGACAAATATGCACTTTTTTTTTTTTAAAAGTTTCTGCAAAAAACAAAAGGTGCGAAACTGAAGCGCATGAACTGATTGGTTGGAAACACGTGTTTGTAGTTATCACGTGACTATGACGTCATGTTAATTCGAGGAAGGGGATGCATTTCTTTATCTAGTTTATAAAACTGAAAAAGAAATGTATCTCCTAACCTCCAAAATACTTTTGTCTTAGCGTCGCGAGGTTTGTCAAAAGAATGGTAGAGATCAACCTGTTTCTATATGAATGCTAAGAAATCTAAATAACTTCCCACTTCAAATAAAAAAACAAATTTTAAAGGAGAAATAAAACTTCTTAAAATGCTGAAGAATTAAAGCGATAAATTTCATTTGTTAAAAAAAGGAAAGTACGAGGGATAATAACGAAAAGAATAAAGCAGGGGAAAAAATTAATACTGTGAATAAAAGTAACTTCAGGAAAAGTTTCTGAAACAGACATAGTACCTCCAAGAATCAGTCAACCAATTTTTAAATTTAATTTATAAGAGCAATCAATACAATGATTATCAATTTAGTAGTTTATACATAAGTATATTTAAATTATCATTTTATAGTAAAATTCGTCTGCAGGCATTAATTTATCAAGTTAAAAATAAACTAACAACATAATTAAATTTAACTTCTATTGAATGGACACGTTACGATAGAACACTGTATACTGAGAAAAATTAAGCATACCTAATTTTATGAATAGCTCCTCCGTTGAGAATAAAAACTCCATATGTAAACGCCAATTCTAACTAACTTTAAAAAAAATTGTGAGTTTAGGGAAAATTTTATTTTATATTATTTTTATTTACTTAAATAAATTCTTAGCTGAAAACCTCTAAAAATATCTATAATTAAACCTCTGTCTTTTCTTCAAATCTTTTACAAATTTCTTCAAATAAATTTAATTAAAAAAAAACTTTTTTTTTCATTACTTCTTATTTAAAAATACCTAAAAAATGAACAATTTTCTTATTTTTTTTAAAAAATTCTCCTTGGTATTCATTTTTATAAAGATTGTGTTTTGCCTGATTTAAGCCAAAGCCGGTTGAATAAGACCCTTGGTGCTGCAGATTACTTTACCTCTTCATTTCATTCAAAAAAATGAAGAAAAATTAGCCCCCTACCTCCTCATACCACCTCCTTCACATTAAGGAAAAGGAGTGAACAATTTGTGGTCACCGGCTGTAGAATAGTTTTAAGACACTTTTCGGATTCCCCTTTTCATCAAACTAAACAGATAGACCAATATTTTTCAAATACTGAACGTTATCATCATACAAATAAAAGAAATGAATTTGCTTTCTGGATGCTTCGATGCATAGTCTCTTTTCCCGTACCAGGATTACTTTAGTTCGTCTCTTTGCATTTTTGAAATGTCATAAGCCATCTAACTAAAATGAACAAAAATATGCACTTAAAACTTTATGATCATTAATTTTAAATAGAAAATGCTGATTCCTGTAATGAATAAAAAAGTTGTTTTTTTAAAAAAATAAAGATTAATAATCATGGAAAAATACATTTCAATAAGTGCAACAATGACATATTTAACTATACATTCCTTACGTCACCAATAACCGAATGAATTCGGTACAGCTGAATAAACTTGAAGTATAATAACAATGATTCAGCCGGTGAATCATAAATCATCGGCAAAGCAATTAATTTTTAAGCTTCCAACAATAATTGCTAAATGTCTTAACTTCTAAACAATAAAACGGAGATAATAATCGAATAACTTATCACATTATCTTTCAAGCAGTCTGGCAGAATTTAAAATAAGAGGCATATAAGTATTCCATAAACATAACATACAGCAGTACAAATTCCGCTAAAATGAAGAGATGTTTTGACGAATTATTCAACTGATAAAGAGTTCAAACTTAAACAACGATGGAGTCTGATGCAATTGGCGATTTAAAGATGAAAAGATAAAAGTAAAAATAACCTCCGAAAGGCCTTCTCTAATATACTTGCACTAGACAATCCGCGAGGATACAAATTCCGGCTATCGGAAGCGAACCTTGAGAATATAATGAGCAAGGTTGCAAAAAGAACGGATGGGGAAAAGTGATAATGTCTTGGAAACAATGCGGCGAAACAAATACACTAGTAACCTGAGTGCATAATGCGAGAAACAACAGATTTTTCTATAAATGTGAATGAAAGAAAGAAGTAGAAATGTGAAACTATAGGTTTGTGTCAACATAAGAAGACTTAGTTTTGTGAAAAGTAAATAGATAAAAGGATATCAAAATATTTGAAAAAACAGTGATGAACTTTTGAAGGTTTGAAAGTCATAAAAAGTAAAGAAAAAGCATGCAGAAATTTTATTGCTTTCTCATACTACACGAATAAAGAGCACTTTCTACCAGTACATGAAAAAAAGAATTCGTTTTTTCGAAATGAATTTGTCAATTTAGGGATAATGATGTGAGACGATAAAAAAAAAAGGATCAAAAATTTATCGGCAAACATCAGTTATTATACTCCATGAAAAACAAAAATGAATAAAACAGTCTGAACGGTAATAAAGTTGAGTTAAAAAAAATATTAAGGCTGTTTTCGGTCAATGTTAAACGATAGGGATCAAACGGGAAGCACATTTGCCGGCAGGAAAAAGCTCCAATAATAATAAAAATTTCTATGGGTATAAAAAAATTATTGTTTAGAGGATAGTGTTCTTTGAATTTTGAAAAAAATACGCAGTTTTCAGCATTATTGCAAAATGAAATTTGAGTTTTCTATGTTAAAGTATAGGAAGTGAAAACGCAAAGCACATTTTAATACAAAAAAATTGATTTTTTCGAGTAGAATTAAATAGTATATTAGAAAGCATGCTTCCCTCTTTTGACTAGTGTAGGCAGAATTAAGTTTTATGTCTTTATTAATGAACTATTTTAAATTTTAAGTTCATTCTGAATTATTTTTGGCGTAGTTAGGACTACTCAAAGAGATGGCGCCACCACCGTTTTGTAACACGAATTTATCTTGGCTACGAATACTTAATTTTGGCGATAGCTTTCTGAAATATAGTCCCCGCCAGCTGAAATTATGGAAACCAGCAAGTTGTGGAAAATAGTGTGGACAATAAAGAAGTTTTATGATGTACACAGAGATTTAACATCTCAAACCTGATGAACTTTACCATTCAGGAATGTTTTCAATATTTTCTGCATGTGTGCTTTAAAAAGTTTAATTATATAGATAATTTATAATTATGCTGCTTAGATTTTTTTTCCCGCCTGTCATTGATGAAATGCATATAAAAATATTTAAATTCTGTGAAGCAACTGAATGAAAAATTGAAAGTATACTTATTTTATACTTGACCGAAAGCTGTGAATTGACTAGAGAACACAAATTACTACTTCTTGAGGCTCACAATTTAAAATTTTAATCTAATTATTGTAATGCAAATTATTATTATTTTTAACTAACAAAAAAAATTTTTTTCATTGAATATATTTGATATTTAACGTACAATTTTACCATTAAACCATTGGAACAATCATTAACCAAATCTATTTTTTAATTAAATTAGCAGAAACTTTTACTTTTTTAAATTAATTTTCTCCAATTCTAAGCCGTACCCCCAAAGTCTCAGCCGTTTTTGTGGGGAAAAAAAACTAAAAATAGTGTTAAATGTTATCGACATATGATAAATTTACGAAAATGTCGCCGCGGTAGCCTAGTGATCAAGGTAACGGACTCGTGGCTGGCGTTTCATGAGTTCGAGCCTAGTACCGCCCAAGACCTTCCGTGTAGGGAAGCGATGCGTGAGTGAATGAATAACGTCGCACTGTTCAGCTACGCGAATGGGTTTTGGCGACGGACCTCGTAATTTTGAACCATGGTCAAGTGACGAGGACGACACCTGAGTTTCCCCCTCTCCTAACTAAGAGGGAGGACGAAGGGAGGTCTTAACACACCAACGGGAGGACGTTTGAGCTCTCGACTGATTTAACGTGCATCGCTCCCCTACACGGCGGGTATTTAGTGGTACCGGGCTCGAACTCGTGACATGCCAGCCACGATCCGATACCTAGAGAACTCGGCTACCGCGGCCACAAAGCGATGTACGTTAAATCTGTCGAGAGCTCAAACGTTTTCCCGTTGGTGGGGTAGGAGACGGGATGCCATCTCAGGTGTTGTCCTCGTCATTTGACCATGGTTCAAAATTACGAGGTCCGTCGCCAAAAGCCCTTGAGTAACTGATCAGTGAGAAATTAATATTCACTCACTTATTTCACGAAATAAAAAAAAATAGTAAAGGTGAATTAATAAGAAATGAAAATAATTAATTTATTTTACCAGTATTAAAAAAACTTTTTTAAAATAAACGAGAATCTGTGATTTTTTTCTATCCGACAGTATCTTGTTCAATTTTCCCATCCGATGAATTTTTCCGACTTCGATTCTAAGCTGCACCCGATTTTTAGTAGCATAAGTATTGGAGTGCGGCTTAGATTCGAATAAATATGGCAATATCGTGATTTTAGTTGTTTTTTTTTTCCTTTTAAAAATTACTGTTTGGCATTTTCTATCATTGAATATTTTCAATAACCTGATGTTCTTGACAAATTTTTTAATATAATAGTCGCTGTGTGATTTCTTTGCTGAATACATTTTAAACATATCAAATTTAGAATTAAAATTAATTCAAAATATATATCCATTTTAGTTAAATATATCATAAAATTTTTAAGTAGTAAATTTTTTATATAACTTATTTATGAAAAAAAGAAAAATATGTGAGGCATTACCGTATGAACAGATATTGGCTACTCATAGGTGTTTTTCTTTTAGTACTATAGTTAAGATATTTATTTTTATTACTAGTTTATTTTTAAATTAGAAAATAAAGCATTCACAAAAAGATAACCTGTTGAATAAACTTCTAAGAACACTAATTTTTTTTCTATTCAAAATTACTGTCTGCAGTGCCTGTTTAGGCTCATTTCGATACCTGGGAGCAGAAGATCCACAGGTACTCTTGACTCTGGAGAAGCGAAATTTATAACTAGAAAACCTGTTTAAGTCCAGCCTATCCGGGCCCTTCCCGGCCCAAGTGCCCAATGTGTACACCAACACTGACTGGTATTTTCTATCATTGAACATTTTCAATTCCCTGGTCAAGTCTGACTAAATTTTTAATATAATAGATGCTGTGGTTTCTTTGCGCAATACATTTTACACATATCAAAGTCAGAATTAAAGTTAATTTGGAATATATCCATTTTAGTAAAATTTTTAAGTAGTAAAATTTTTATAAAATTTTTTTAGTACTATAGTTAAAATATTGATTCGGTCTAGTTTATTTTTAAATTAAAAAATAAAGTAATCACAAAAAGATAATCCACTGAACAAACTTTTAAAAAATTAATTTTCTAAATATGTAAACGGTGTTTTCATTAGTTCACGACAAAACATTGGTAGAAACTTTTATTGCTCTATAATAAAACAGCAAAGAGCGGAAGTCCCCGCTTTTGGTGATACTTGAAAAGTCTTCTGATGGGGTTTTGCGTAGGACAGGGGTGGCCAACCCAAATGAACTTGCGGGTCACTTCGGAAAAACATTACAATTCCGCGGGCCACATATAAAAATATATATCTCTATGATAGATTTGGATTCATTACAAGCATTTATTGGAGTAAAAATTTAAAACAAAACGAATTATTATTGTTTTCATTATTTTTATATGTATACAAACATAGATAATATAATAATGAAAATACAATGAATCAAATATGATTTAAATTTATTTGATTAGTGAGATATTTGTTTCTCAACTCTTTCACTGAGTTTTTGCAAATAGATCTCAATGCATTTATTTGTACATCGTAATTGATGTTGCAGGTTTTCGTCCGATAAGTTTGAGCGCAATTTCCTGTTTGATTACTTTCATTTTCAAGGGAAACAAGCAATATAAAAAAAAATTTTAAGTCAATTTCTACTTTGAATGAATGAATATAAAGTATTTTATTAACGATTGAAAATTTTAACAAGATATATATAGATATATGTATAGGCAGAGAGTGAACAAATAGTAGGAATCGGAAAAAAAGCATGATTTGTCTGAATTGTTGTAACAATGCACACCCGGTTAGGCTAGTTTGGCTGTATAACTGGTTTTCGACGCCAACTTTTGTCATTGTTTTAGCAGTTACATTGTTACAATAATGGAGACAAATCTAAGTTGGTGTCGAAAACCGGTAATTAATTTAATTAATTAATTAATAAATAAATATTTGAAAAAATTGTATTAACATCAAGTGACATCCACTACATAAAACAATACTATTATTTTGTTGCCAAATATGGGTAAAAATTAAATAATCGTATGTTTATCCAACGGTATAAATGTTAAATTTATGTTATTGTATACTAAAATCAATAAATGTATGTGATTTAAAAAGTGTATTTTAATCTATATGTATACGCAACATAAAATACATAATGTCTATTATTATACGCTTTTATCAACGTTGATATATTTCAGAATTTGTACTGAGAAACGCAGGGGGAAAAAAATTGTAATATTTTTCTTTTGTTTGTACTTTCTTTATTTAAAAATTGTTAAATATTTTTCAGATACTCATGATATTAATGATATTGCTATTTATAATAAAAAAGTAACGTAATGAGGCTATTATTTGCGTATTTTGTTTGAAAAATATCTAATTATATTTTGTAGATAAGAATTTGTCTAAGAAGAAAATTGAGACAATTCTTTGCTGATTTTCTATGTGGACTCAAAATATTTTTCTTATGAGGAAAGAGTTTTTACTTAGATAAGTGGAACCAAAAGCGGAGAGCAGAATGCATACAATTTTCTCTTTTGAAACAATTAAATCTCTCCAGAAATGACGTTCAATAATTTACAAAATAGCTGTAAATTTATCTTTGGAGTTATCTTTCCGATTTTTTCGACATTTCATAATTGTCCATAAATTTGAAGATCTATTTCAAATAAGATCCATTACAAATTTATCAACTTCCATCCTCTCGAAAACTGACACATTTGTTGAGTGCCACAGAGAATTGTGCCGCGTGTGAAATAGGTTGCCAACCCCTTTTCTATCACATGAAAGTAAAATTGTATCATATTGTTTGTTCATTTAATACAGCAGATTAAAACGTGAAATTAAATTTTTCACTGCTTTAAATCCCCCTATTCTTCGTTTGAAAATCATTTATTCAGAAAAAATTAAACAGTTTCGTTCTCTACATCATTTATCTAGAGCCATTGATCTTCAAACTCTGTTCCAGAAAACCTTGGGATTCCACGAGTCACAATAAAAAAAAATCGGAAAGAAAAACTATAAATGAGTATGCAAAACGGATTCAAGTTCTCATGAAATTCGTATAACCACAATTATCTAAAGATGGTCTCATACATTAAAATTAAAAATTTTATTTATACATAACTTATAACTTTGTTGTGAAAAACTTTTTAAACTTTTATTGTATCATAATAAATGAATTTAAAACTTTTTTTCTTTATCTATTAGATTGTGAATATACTATTGTTTGCTATCCCGAGTTCCACAAAGTAATTTTATACTAGTTAGTATAATGTTTTGAAACCTTTTACATTTGTGGAGGAAAAAAAACCTATAATGAAGAAGATAGAACAATTTATCGACATATCAACAGATTCAATGCAAAAATTTAAATTTAAGCGAGAACACCAAAATTTTAGGTTGCCAATTCTTGCAAAATACGCAGAATTTCTCATATAGCTGTGAACATTTTAATGCCATTCACAAAAATGTATTTAGTAAGTGAAAAATATTTCTCAACGAGTGGTACAAAAACAAAATATAAAAACGAATTAAACGCGGAATATGAAATGCTACTACACATTATTTCCAAAGGCCGACAGTTTGTGTAAAAATTGAGAACACATACCTCAGTTACTAAATATAATGCATGCGCAGGTGACATTTGGATCACAAATTAATATTATCTATGAATAAATAACATTAATAAATATGTATACATTATAACATTAATAAATATGTAACATCATAAAATGTTTTAATAAGAAATAAAATTTTTAAAAGTCTTTTCCTATAACATCAAGAATGTGTTTATCTATATACTTTAAATATTATTTTAAGATATATTCTTCTAAGTGTGGAATGGGATTTCCCGAAAACCAGTGCCGAATTACTTATTAGGTAAAGAAGGTAATTGCCTATGGGTCCCAAAAATAAAAAAGAAAACCCCAAATATTTAGCTATTTTTTGCTGCAAGAATTAGTTTTTATTACAGATTCGAATAAATAATTATTGTTTAGTTACATATTTTTTTTAATTTGCTGATTATTTGTTATTTTATTTGTGCAATGAAATATATTGTTAAAATCTTGTGTAATAAGATTATTAGGCTACAGGGCCCCGAGAACTGGACTGCCTAGGGGGTCTCCATGTCCTTTTATCCAACACTGTGGAAAACATCTTACAGTTTCCATGAGCCGAAAAAGTTTGACCACTGATCTTTGTCCAGAAATAAGAACTCTTCCATGGATAAGATTCACTGCTGTTTTACCCCCTCCCTCCTGAAAAAGAAAAAGCTTTTCCCTACCAGTTTTACGATTCCCCCCCCCCTTCCCAGTCAGGGCTGAGGAAGGGGAGAATTTTGTTGAAAGGAGTACCGGAGAGATAAATTTATTGCCCACCTAGGGAATCTTTAAAAAAATATTTGTGCCAAAAATTTCGCAATAGCCAGCGCCATCTAGATGTCATGTAAGATGTTAAACAACGAAAGTCTTTTACCTTAAGTAAAAATTTAAAAAGCATTTTTTTCCTTTATTTTTTTTAAATTGTCGAATTAATTGCAGTTTAACCACTCCCAAAAATTACTGGATTTCATGACTGAGTTACTTAATAATACCAACCTAGATGTTGAACAATGATTGATTGAACATTACTGGTTTCTTATTTCTGCAAGATTCAAAAAACTTACAACAAAACAAATATGCTTTGAATGCAGACGGGTTGACAAATGAACTTGCCTAAAACTACTCTTCTCACCCACATTACAGTGAGTCTTTTATCCCAACATATTCAAACACGTTGTATTTGAAATAGATATTAATACACGGCCAATTTCACGAGAAATGATAAGTTTAGAACCTCCTAACCCTCAGTTATGAGTCTTTCACTTTATCAACTAGGATATCAAGGACTTAAAAATACAACAGAATATTAAGTTACTATTTATTGCAGAATTATATTATTTGTAACTAATTTTTACAGATTTGTACCACTTTTCTGAAATATGTGTTTCAGGGGGAAAAAATACTAGCTTTACCTCAATGCACTCAGTAGTAAATATTTCTTTACATGCTGATTGTATTTCACAAATCTCATCTTTCTTTTGGCACCTCACAAACAATAACAATTTGCATGTCATGTGTTAATGAACAAATTGACATATAGATAATGGCAATAGTATATGCCATAACATAAAATTTTATTTCCTAAAAATTACATAACTACAATTGGCCTGTAATGATTTTTTTTTTAAATGAGTTTAGTATTTTCATATTAAAGAACTTTTACTTCTGAGTCGCACTAGCTTAAAATTTACCTTGTGCCTGAGTGAATTTAATCACTTTCAAGTAAAGTTGCCCTATCCATTTGCATACTGAGCCTAAAAAAAAACAAATTTATTTTTAAAAAATTACAAAAATTTCAGATGCTTTTCCCACTTTTTCTTTTCTAACTTGCAGGGCAAGGCACAAGCTGGTTCTCCAAGCATTGCCATCATGGCTTGGAGAAAAGTAACACTATCTAAATTTCTTAAAATCGATTTCATAATCATATGAAAGAGCCACATAAAGACGCTTGATTTTAAAAACTATAACTTAAATTATTATAAACAGCACAATGCAAACAGCCTTAAGATGTTGATTGTTTGGAAAAAGTAAGTTACACTTGTCCCTGAAGAGACTTCAAAACACTTTGCAACAAGACTTCTGCTAGTTATAAAAAGAGAGGAGGTAGATGACTTCCAAGACCAGCATGTTCACTCAAGTAGCAAAAATTATTGCAGCCTACAGTTTGTTAATAGTGAATAAAATGGTGTGGCAACTGTGAATTTACTTCAATGTTGAAGCACAAGGTACAGCATAATTCTTGTAAGTGAAAAGGCACACTTGCAGTGTCACTTCCAGCCATAATGAAATAGTTACAATAATTCAAAGAATGCCTCACACCACCAAGAACACCATTAACTCACAAAACATCTCATACTCTCACAATTTTTGAATTTTCATGCATTCCATAAGCTGAAAAAAATATTTAGAAGGATATTATTTTGTCAATGATTATCAAGTTAAAAAGGCTGTTATATGCTGGTTCAATAACCAAGGAGATGGTTTCAATTGTTAGAACATAGAATGATTAGTGCTGCATTCTGACAAACATTTATAGCAAATTGGCAATCATGCAGAGAAACAGTTTAATGTACCGTAAAATCTGGCACATAAGGCGCACTTTTAACACCAAAAATAAGATCTAAATTAACAGGTGTTCATTATATGCCAGATATAAAAATCACAGCTTTAAAAATAAAAAGAGATGAGCATAAAGAATTAGATTTCTACATATATCGAAATACTGTTTATTTTAAAGATACAAATTATTTTACAAAAAAAGAGTTGGAATTCTAGAAGTATATTATTTTTTTAAGAGCCTAGGACAATACCTTGAATAAATGACTTCAAAGCATATGAGCATTGCATACGTACACACACACATTTCAGGTTTCTTTGTAAAAAAAGAGTGTGCACGTAATATGGCAAATACATCTAAAATAATTAAAAATGCAGCTTGAAAGTATAGGTGCACATTATACACGGTATTTTACGGTATGTCCTCTGCATTGTATTGTATTCCTTGTCTCAATAAAGTGTGATTTACCAACAATGTTTAAGTGTAATCTACTTCTTGAATATGCTTAATGCATACATAAAAGACCTGAAAAAGGAGAAATAGAATAATATTAAAATATAAGGTATTATCATCAAAAATGGCAGCAGTAATTCAGAGGTCATGATTTGAACTCAAGACCAGCTGTGCTTCTGTTGAATTGCGGATTTCAGTCCTGTTGTTGTTGTTACTTATGCCACCTGTCTGACATAGTCAGATCGAGGCGCATGAAATTCATCATGGCAACAGGCTAGATCCACGCCGGTTGTTAGCCTAAGCTTTGAGCCCCATGAAGGTGACAGTACGATTTTGCTCGGTACAGCACGATAGATGGCGACACCATTCGGATCCACTGATTTAATGAGCACGTACTCCGTGTGTACTCAGTGGGTTTTGGGTGGCATCGGGCATCGAACCCAGGCCTTCTGGTCTGGAGTCTGATGCTCTAACCACTAGGCTACCCACGGCCCATATTTGAGTCCTGATACCACTAAAGACCTGCTATTATAGAAGAGTCTGCTGGTCATTAAATCTGTCAAGGCTGAAAGCCCTCGCATTGGTGTGGTACAAAAATTCAGAAAAGGGGTGCCGAGTCAGGGGTCTGTGTCATCATTTTATCAAAGTTAAAATTATGAGCTATGCCACCAACAGCCTTTGTGTTGCTTTAGTATGTTAATATTCAATCATTTAAAAAAAAAAGAGGGGAGAAAAAGGGAAAAATAATAACTTTTACAATTTTTAATGCTGCAAGTCAAAATCGACATCACTGTTATCAGATGAAAGATAACTGAATAATTATGGCTCATTGAATGAATTAATTAGTTAATCTCTATTAAGTTGTTAAGTTGAACTCAAAAAGAATTTTCTCTTCTCTCTCACAGTTCTTAGATTTTCTTATAAATATTTTTTAATATAAACACAGATATTTAAAATTTTGTTTATACATTTAAGTTACATAGGCACAAAATAGGGCATTCAATGTGTCTTCAACTTTTGAATATTTAAACTTTTCTATTCCCCACTTTTCAATATGTTTTGATCAAATTACGCATAACTAATATTGAATATTAAAGATGTAAAACTATCATAAAAG
>BMAO01034561.1:0-41668 GCA_019973975.1 Trichonephila clavata
AGAAAATTGAGTTTGGTTGAATAGGAGTTAGAATTTTTTCCCTGTTCAATGACGCTTCCCTGCCAAATCCAAAAAATGTGAAATTTTTTATTGCAATAACTTTTGATCTAATTGAAATTTTGAAAAAGCGCTACATGTATTCGTGATCAGCGTCGGATTTTACATAAGAAAATTGAGTTTGGTTGAATAGGAGTTAGAAATTTTTCCCTGTTCATGACGTCTCCCCTGCCAAATATCCAAAAAATGTGAAATTTTTTTATTGCAATAACTTTTGATCTAATTGAAATTTTGAAAAGCGCTACATGTATTCGTGATCAGCGTCGGATTTTACATAAGAAAATTGAGTTTGGTTGGAATAGGAGTTAGAAATTTTTTCCTGTTCATGACGTCTCCCTGCCAAATATCCAAAAAATGTGAAATTTTTTATTGCAATAACTTTTGATCTAATTGAAATTTTGAAAAGCGCTACATGTATTCGTGATCAGCGTCGGATTTTACATAAGAAAATTGAGTTTGGTTGGAATAGGAGTTAGAAATTTTTCCCTGTTCATGACGTCTCCCTGCCAAATATCCAAAAAATGTGAAATTTTTTATTGCAATAACTTTTGATCTAATTGAAATTTTGAAAAGCGCTACATGTATTCGTGATCAGCGTCGGATTTTACATAAGAAAATTGAGTTTGGTTTGAATAGGAGTTAGAAATTTTTTCCCTGTTCATGACGTCTCCCCTGCCAAATATCCAAAAAATGTGAAATTTTTTATTGCAATAACTTTTGATCTAATTGAAATTTTGAAAAGCGCTACATGTATTCGTGATCAGCGTCGGATTTTACATAAGAAAATTGAGTTTGGTTGGAATAGGAGTTAGAAATTTTTTCCCTGTTCATGACGTCTCCCTGCCAAATATCCAAAAAATGTGAAATTTTTTTATTGCAATAACTTTTGATCTAATTGAAATTTTGAAAAGCGCTACATGTATTCGTGATCAGCGTCGGATTTTACATAAGAAAATTGAGTTTGGTTGAATAGGAGTTAGAAATTTTTTCCCTGTTCATGACGTCTCCCCTGCCAAATATCCAAAAAATGTGAAATTTTTTATTGCAATAACTTTTGATCTAATTGAAATTTTGAAAAGCGCTACATGTATTCGTGATCAGCGTCGGATTTTACATAAGAAAATTGAGTTTGGTTGAATAGGAGTTAGAAATTTTTTCCTGTTCATGACGTCTCCCCTGCCAAATATCCAAAAAATGTGAAAATTTTTTATTGCAATAACTTTTGATCTAATTGAAATTTTGAAAAGCGCTACATGTATTCGTGATCAGCGTCGGATTTTACATAAGAAAATTGAGTTTGGTTGGAATAGGAGTTAGAAATTTTTTCCCTGTTCATGACGTCTCCCCTGCCAAATATCCAAAAAATGTGAAAATTTTTTATTGCAATAACTTTTGATCTAATTGAAATTTTGAAAAGCGCTACATGTATTCGTGATCAGCGTCGGATTTTACATAAGAAAATTGAGTTTGGTTGGAATAGGAGTTAGAAATTTTTTCCCTGTTCATGACGTCTCCCCTGCCAAATATCCAAAAAATGTGAAAATTTTTTATTGCAATAACTTTTGATCTAATTGAAATTTTGAAAAGCGCTACATGTATTCGTGATCAGCGTCGGATTTTACATAAGAAAATTGAGTTTGGTTGGAATAGGAGTTAGAAATTTTTCCCTGTTCATGACGTCTCCCCTGCCAAATATCCAAAAAATGTGAAATTTTTTTATTGCAATAACTTTTGATCTAATTGAAATTTTGAAAAGCGCTACATGTATTCGTGATCAGCGTCGGATTTTACATAAGAAAATTGAGTTTGGTTGAATAGGAGTTAGAAATTTTTTCCCTGTTCATGACGTCTCCCCTGCCAAATATCCAAAAAATGTGAAAATTTTTTATTGCAATAACTTTTGATCTAATTGAAATTTTGAAAAGCGCTACATGTATTCGTGATCAGCGTCGGATTTTACATAAGAAAATTGAGTTTGGTTGAATAGGAGTTAGAAATTTTTTCCCTGTTCATGACGTCTCCCCTGCCAAATATCCAAAAAATGTGAAATTTTTTATTGCAATAACTTTTGATCTAATTGAAATTTTGAAAAGCGCTACATGTATTCGTGATCAGCGTCGGATTTTACATAAGAAAATTGAGTTTGGTTGGAATAGGAGTTAGAAATTTTTCCCTGTTCATGACGTCTCCCCTGCCAAATATCCAAAAATGTGAAATTTTTTTATTGCAATAACTTTTGATCTAATTGAAATTTTGAAAAGCGCTACATGTATTCGTGATCAGCGTCGGATTTTACATAAGAAAATTGAGTTTGGTTGGAATAGGAGTTAGAAATTTTTTCCCTGTTCATGACGTCTCCCCTGCCAAATATCCAAAAAATGTGAAATTTTTTATTGCAATAACTTTTGATCTAATTGAAATTTTGAAAAGCGCTACATGTATTCGTGATCAGCGTCGGATTTACATAAGAAAATTGAGTTTGGTTTGGAATAGGAGTTAGAAATTTTTTCCCTGTTCATGACGTCTCCCTGCCAAATATCCAAAAATGTGAAAATTTTTTATTGCAATAACTTTTGATCTAATTGAAATTTTGAAAAGCGCTACATGTATTCGTGATCAGCGTCGGATTTTACATAAGAAAATTGAGTTTGGTTGGAATAGGAGTTAGAAATTTTTCCCTGTTCATGACGTCTCCCCTGCCAAATATCCAAAAAATGTGAAATTTTTTATTGCAATAACTTTTGATCTAATTGAAATTTTGAAAAGCGCTACATGTATTCGTGATCAGCGTCGGATTTTACATAAGAAAATTGAGTTTGGTTGGAATAGGAGTTAGAAATTTTTCCCTGTTCATGACGTCTCCCCTGCCAAATATCCAAAAAATGTGAAATTTTTTATTGCAATAACTTTTGATCTAATTGAAATTTTGAAAAGCGCTACATGTATTCGTGATCAGCGTCGGATTTTACATAAGAAAATTGAGTTTGGTTGGAATAGGAGTTAGAAATTTTTCCCTGTTCATGACGTCTCCCTGCCAAATATCCAAAAAATGTGAAATTTTTTATTGCAATAACTTTTGATCTAATTGAAATTTTGAAAAGCGCTACATGTATTCGTGATCAGCGTCGGATTTTACATAAGAAAATTGAGTTTGGTTGGAATAGGAGTTAGAAATTTTTCCCTGTTCATGACGTCTCCCCTGCCAAATATCCAAAAAATGTGAAATTTTTTATTGCAATAACTTTTGATCTAATTGAAATTTTGAAAAGCGCTACATGTATTCGTGATCAGCGTCGGATTTTACATAAGAAAATTGAGTTTGGTTGGAATAGGAGTTAGAAATTTTTCCCTGTTCATGACGTCTCCCCTGCCAAATATCCAAAAAATGTGAAATTTTTTATTGCAATAACTTTTGATCTAATTGAAATTTTGAAAAGCGCTACATGTATTCGTGATCAGCGTCGGATTTTACATAAGAAAATTGAGTTTGGTTGGAATAGGAGTTAGAAATTTTTCCCTGTTCATGACGTCTCCCCTGCCAAATATCCAAAAAATGTGAAATTTTTTATTGCAATAACTTTTGATCTAATTGAAATTTTGAAAAGCGCTACATGTATTCGTGATCAGCGTCGGATTTTACATAAGAAAATTGAGTTTGGTTGGAATAGGAGTTAGAAATTTTTCCCTGTTCATGACGTCTCCCCTGCCAAATATCCAAAAAATGTGAAATTTTTTATTGCAATAACTTTTGATCTAATTGAAATTTTGAAAAGCGCTACATGTATTCGTGATCAGCGTCGGATTTTACATAAGAAAATTGAGTTTGGTTGGAATAGGAGTTAGAAATTTTTCCCTGTTCATGACGTCTCCCCTGCCAAATATCCAAAAAATGTGAAATTTTTTATTGCAATAACTTTTGATCTAATTGAAATTTTGAAAAGCGCTACATGTATTCGTGATCAGCGTCGGATTTTACATAAGAAAATTGAGTTTGGTTGAATAGGAGTTAGAAATTTTTCCCTGTTCATGACGTCTCCCCTGCCAAATATCCAAAAAATGTGAAATTTTTTATTGCAATAACTTTTGATCTAATTGAAATTTTGAAAAGCGCTACATGTATTCGTGATCAGCGTCGGATTTTACATAAGAAAATTGAGTTTGGTTGGAATAGGAGTTAGAAATTTTTCCCTGTTCATGACGTCTCCCTGCCAAATATCCAAAAAATGTGAAATTTTTTATTGCAATAACTTTTGATCTAATTGAAATTTTGAAAAGCGCTACATGTATTCGTGATCAGCGTCGGATTTTACATAAGAAAATTGAGTTTGGTTGGAATAGGAGTTAGAAATTTTTTCCCTGTTCATGACGTCTCCCCTGCCAAATATCCAAAAAATGTGAAATTTTTTATTGCAATAACTTTTGATCTAATTGAAATTTTGAAAAGCGCTACATGTATTCGTGATCAGCGTCGGATTTTACATAAGAAAATTGAGTTTGGTTGGAATAGGAGTTAGAAATTTTTCCCTGTTCATGACGTCTCCCCTGCCAAATATCCAAAAAATGTGAAATTTTTTATTGCAATAACTTTTGATCTAATTGAAATTTTGAAAAGCGCTACATGTATTCGTGATCAGCGTCGGATTTTACATAAGAAAATTGAGTTTGGTTGGAATAGGAGTTAGAAATTTTTTCCCTGTTCATGACGTCTCCCCTGCCAAATATCCAAAAAATGTGAAATTTTTTATTGCAATAACTTTTGATCTAATTGAAATTTTGAAAAGCGCTACATGTATTCGTGATCAGCGTCGGATTTTACATAAGAAAATTGAGTTTGGTTGGAATAGGAGTTAGAAATTTTTCCCTGTTCATGACGTCTCCCCTGCCAAATATCCAAAAAATGTGAAATTTTTTATTGCAATAACTTTTGATCTAATTGAAATTTTGAAAAGCGCTACATGTATTCGTGATCAGCGTCGGATTTTACATAAGAAAATTGAGTTTGGTTGGAATAGGAGTTAGAAATTTTTCCCTGTTCATGACGTCTCCCCTGCCAAATATCCAAAAAATGTGAAATTTTTTATTGCAATAACTTTTGATCTAATTGAAATTTTGAAAAGCGCTACATGTATTCGTGATCAGCGTCGGATTTTACATAAGAAAATTGAGTTTGGTTGGAATAGGAGTTAGAAATTTTTCCCTGTTCATGACGTCTCCCCTGCCAAATATCCAAAAAATGTGAAATTTTTATTGCAATAACTTTTGATCTAATTGAAATTTTGAAAAGCGCTACATGTATTCGTGATCAGCGTCGGATTTTACATAAGAAAATTGAGTTTGGTTGGAATAGGAGTTAGAAATTTTTCCCTGTTCATGACGTCTCCCCTGCCAAATATCCAAAAAATGTGAAATTTTTTATTGCAATAACTTTTGATCTAATTGAAATTTTGAAAAGCGCTACATGTATTCGTGATCAGCGTCGGATTTTACATAAGAAAATTGAGTTTGGTTGGAATAGGAGTTAGAAATTTTTCCCTGTTCATGACGTCTCCCCTGCCAAATATCCAAAAAATGTGAAATTTTTTATTGCAATAACTTTTGATCTAATTGAAATTTTGAAAAGCGCTACATGTATTCGTGATCAGCGTCGGATTTTACATAAGAAAATTGAGTTTGGTTGGAATAGGAGTTAGAAATTTTTTCCCTGTTCATGACGTCTCCCCTGCCAAATATCCAAAAAATGTGAAATTTTTTATTGCAATAACTTTTGATCTAATTGAAATTTTGAAAAGCGCTACATGTATTCGTGATCAGCGTCGGATTTTACATAAGAAAATTGAGTTTGGTTGGAATAGGAGTTAGAAATTTTTTCCCTGTTCATGACGTCTCCCCTGCCAAATATCCAAAAAATGTGAAATTTTTTATTGCAATAACTTTTGATCTAATTGAAATTTTGAAAAGCGCTACATGTATTCGTGATCAGCGTCGGATTTTACATAAGAAAATTGAGTTTGGTTGGAATAGGAGTTAGAAATTTTTCCCTGTTCATGACGTCTCCCCTGCCAAATATCCAAAAAATGTGAAATTTTTTATTGCAATAACTTTTGATCTAATTGAAATTTTGAAAAGCGCTACATGTATTCGTGATCAGCGTCGGATTTTACATAAGAAAATTGAGTTTGGTTGGAATAGGAGTTAGAAATTTTTCCCTGTTCATGACGTCTCCCCTGCCAAATATCCAAAAAATGTGAAATTTTTTATTGCAATAACTTTTGATCTAATTGAAATTTTGAAAAGCGCTACATGTATTCGTGATCAGCGTCGGATTTTACATAAGAAAATTGAGTTTGGTTGGAATAGGAGTTAGAAATTTTTCCCTGTTCATGACGTCTCCCCTGCCAAATATCCAAAAAATGTGAAATTTTTTTTGCAATAACTTTTGATCTAATTGAAATTTTGAAAAGCGCTACATGTATTCGTGATCAGCGTCGGATTTTACATAAGAAAATTGAGTTTGGTTGGAATAGGAGTTAGAAATTTTTCCCTGTTCATGACGTCTCCCCTGCCAAATATCCAAAAAATGTGAAATTTTTTATTGCAATAACTTTTGATCTAATTGAAATTTTGAAAAGCGCTACATGTATTCGTGATCAGCGTCGGATTTTACATAAGAAAATTGAGTTTGGTTGGAATAGGAGTTAGAAATTTTTTCCCTGTTCATGACGTCTCCCCTGCCAAATATCCAAAAAATGTGAAATTTTTTATTGCAATAACTTTTGATCTAATTGAAATTTTGAAAAGCGCTACATGTATTCGTGATCAGCGTCGGATTTTACATAAGAAAATTGAGTTTGGTTGGAATAGGAGTTAGAAATTTTTCCCTGTTCATGACGTCTCCCCTGCCAAATATCCAAAAAATGTGAAATTTTTTATTGCAATAACTTTTGATCTAATTGAAATTTTGAAAAGCGCTACATGTATTCGTGATCAGCGTCGGATTTTACATAAGAAAATTGAGTTTGGTTGGAATAGGAGTTAGAAATTTTTCCCTGTTCATGACGTCTCCCCTGCCAAATATCCAAAAAATGTGAAATTTTTTATTGCAATAACTTTTGATCTAATTGAAATTTTGAAAAGCGCTACATGTATTCGTGATCAGCGTCGGATTTTACATAAGAAAATTGAGTTTGGTTGGAATAGGAGTTAGAAATTTTTTCCCTGTTCATGACGTCTCCCCTGCCAAATATCCAAAAAATGTGAAATTTTTTATTGCAATAACTTTTGATCTAATTGAAATTTTGAAAAGCGCTACATGTATTCGTGATCAGCGTCGGATTTTACATAAGAAAATTGAGTTTGGTTGGAATAGGAGTTAGAAATTTTTCCCTGTTCATGACGTCTCCCCTGCCAAATATCCAAAAAATGTGAAATTTTTTATTGCAATAACTTTTGATCTAATTGAAATTTTGAAAAGCGCTACATGTATTCGTGATCAGCGTCGGATTTTACATAAGAAAATTGAGTTTGGTTGGAATAGGAGTTAGAAATTTTTCCCTGTTCATGACGTCTCCCTGCCAAATATCCAAAAAATGTGAAATTTTTTATTGCAATAACTTTTGATCTAATTGAAATTTTGAAAAGCGCTACATGTATTCGTGATCAGCGTCGGATTTTACATAAGAAAATTGAGTTTGGTTGGAATAGGAGTTAGAAATTTTTCCCTGTTCATGACGTCTCCCCTGCCAAATATCCAAAAAATGTGAAATTTTTTATTGCAATAACTTTTGATCTAATTGAAATTTTGAAAAGCGCTACATGTATTCGTGATCAGCGTCGGATTTTACATAAGAAAATTGAGTTTGGTTGGAATAGGAGTTAGAAATTTTTCCCTGTTCATGACGTCTCCCCTGCCAAATATCCAAAAAATGTGAAATTTTTTATTGCAATAACTTTTGATCTAATTGAAATTTTGAAAAGCGCTACATGTATTCGTGATCAGCGTCGGATTTTACATAAGAAAATTGAGTTTGGTTGGAATAGGAGTTAGAAATTTTTCCCTGTTCATGACGTCTCCCTGCCAAATATCCAAAAAATGTGAAATTTTTTATTGCAATAACTTTTGATCTAATTGAAATTTTGAAAAGCGCTACATGTATTCGTGATCAGCGTCGGATTTTACATAAGAAAATTGAGTTTGGTTGGAATAGGAGTTAGAAATTTTTCCCTGTTCATGACGTCTCCCCTGCCAAATATCCAAAAAATGTGAAATTTTTTATTGCAATAACTTTTGATCTAATTGAAATTTTGAAAAGCGCTACATGTATTCGTGATCAGCGTCGGATTTTACATAAGAAAATTGAGTTTGGTTGGAATAGGAGTTAGAAATTTTTCCCTGTTCATGACGTCTCCCCTGCCAAATATCCAAAAAATGTGAAATTTTTTATTGCAATAACTTTTGATCTAATTGAAATTTTGAAAAGCGCTACATGTATTCGTGATCAGCGTCGGATTTTACATAAGAAAATTGAGTTTGGTTGGAATAGGAGTTAGAAATTTTTCCCTGTTCATGACGTCTCCCCTGCCAAATATCCAAAAAATGTGAAATTTTTTATTGCAATAACTTTTGATCTAATTGAAATTTTGAAAAGCGCTACATGTATTCGTGATCAGCGTCGGATTTTACATAAGAAAATTGAGTTTGGTTGGAATAGGAGTTAGAAATTTTTCCCTGTTCATGACGTCTCCCCTGCCAAATATCCAAAAAATGTGAAATTTTTTATTGCAATAACTTTTGATCTAATTGAAATTTTGAAAAGCGCTACATGTATTCGTGATCAGCGTCGGATTTTACATAAGAAAATTGAGTTTGGTTGGAATAGGAGTTAGAAATTTTTCCCTGTTCATGACGTCTCCCCTGCCAAATATCCAAAAAATGTGAAATTTTTTATTGCAATAACTTTTGATCTAATTGAAATTTTGAAAAGCGCTACATGTATTCGTGATCAGCGTCGGATTTTACATAAGAAAATTGAGTTTGGTTGGAATAGGAGTTAGAAATTTTTTCCCTGTTCATGACGTCTCCCCTGCCAAATATCCAAAAAATGTGAAATTTTTTATTGCAATAACTTTTGATCTAATTGAAATTTTGAAAAGCGCTACATGTATTCGTGATCAGCGTCGGATTTTACATAAGAAAATTGAGTTTGGTTGGAATAGGAGTTAGAAATTTTTCCCTGTTCATGACGTCTCCCCTGCCAAATATCCAAAAAATGTGAAATTTTTTATTGCAATAACTTTTGATCTAATTGAAATTTTGAAAAGCGCTACATGTATTCGTGATCAGCGTCGGATTTTACATAAGAAAATTGAGTTTGGTTGGAATAGGAGTTAGAAATTTTTCCCTGTTCATGACGTCTCCCTGCCAAATATCCAAAAAATGTGAAATTTTTTATTGCAATAACTTTTGATCTAATTGAAATTTTGAAAAGCGCTACATGTATTCGTGATCAGCGTCGGATTTTACATAAGAAAATTGAGTTTGGTTGGAATAGGAGTTAGAAATTTTTCCCTGTTCATGACGTCTCCCCTGCCAAATATCCAAAAAATGTGAAATTTTTTATTGCAATAACTTTTGATCTAATTGAAATTTTGAAAAGCGCTACATGTATTCGTGATCAGCGTCGGATTTTACATAAGAAAATTGAGTTTGGTTGGAATAGGAGTTAGAAATTTTTCCCTGTTCATGACGTCTCCCCTGCCAAATATCCAAAAAATGTGAAATTTTTTATTGCAATAACTTTTGATCTAATTGAAATTTTGAAAAGCGCTACATGTATTCGTGATCAGCGTCGGATTTTACATAAGAAAATTGAGTTTGGTTGGAATAGGAGTTAGAAATTTTTTCCCTGTTCATGACGTCTCCCCTGCCAAATATCCAAAAAATGTGAAATTTTTTATTGCAATAACTTTTGATCTAATTGAAATTTTGAAAAGCGCTACATGTATTCGTGATCAGCGTCGGATTTTACATAAGAAAATTGAGTTTGGTTGGAATAGGAGTTAGAAATTTTTTCCCTGTTCATGACGTCTCCCCTGCCAAATATCCAAAAAATGTGAAATTTTTTATTGCAATAACTTTTGATCTAATTGAAATTTTGAAAAGCGCTACATGTATTCGTGATCAGCGTCGGATTTTACATAAGAAAATTGAGTTTGGTTGGAATAGGAGTTAGAAATTTTTTCCCTGTTCATGACGTCTCCCTGCCAAATATCCAAAAAATGTGAAATTTTTTATTGCAATAACTTTTGATCTAATTGAAATTTTGAAAAGCGCTACATGTATTCGTGATCAGCGTCGGATTTTACATAAGAAAATTGAGTTTGGTTGGAATAGGAGTTAGAAATTTTTCCCTGTTCATGACGTCTCCCTGCCAAATATCCAAAAAATGTGAAATTTTTTATTGCAATAACTTTTGATCTAATTGAAATTTTGAAAAGCGCTACATGTATTCGTGATCAGCGTCGGATTTTACATAAGAAAATTGAGTTTGGTTGGAATAGGAGTTAGAAATTTTTCCCTGTTCATGACGTCTCCCCTGCCAAATATCCAAAAAATGTGAAATTTTTTATTGCAATAACTTTTGATCTAATTGAAATTTTGAAAAGCGCTACATGTATTCGTGATCAGCGTCGGATTTTACATAAGAAAATTGAGTTTGGTTGGAATAGGAGTTAGAAATTTTTCCCTGTTCATGACGTCTCCCTGCCAAATATCCAAAAAATGTGAAATTTTTTATTGCAATAACTTTTGATCTAATTGAAATTTTGAAAAGCGCTACATGTATTCGTGATCAGCGTCGGATTTTACATAAGAAAATTGAGTTTGGTTGGAATAGGAGTTAGAAATTTTTTCCCTGTTCATGACGTCTCCCCTGCCAAATATCCAAAAAATGTGAAATTTTTTATTGCAATAACTTTTGATCTAATTGAAATTTTGAAAAGCGCTACATGTATTCGTGATCAGCGTCGGATTTTACATAAGAAAATTGAGTTTGGTTGGAATAGGAGTTAGAAATTTTTCCCTGTTCATGACGTCTCCCCTGCCAAATATCCAAAAAATGTGAAATTTTTTATTGCAATAACTTTTGATCTAATTGAAATTTTGAAAAGCGCTACATGTATTCGTGATCAGCGTCGGATTTTACATAAGAAAATTGAGTTTGGTTGGAATAGGAGTTAGAAATTTTTTCCCTGTTCATGACGTCTCCCCTGCCAAATATCCAAAAAATGTGAAATTTTTTATTGCAATAACTTTTGATCTAATTGAAATTTTGAAAAGCGCTACATGTATTCGTGATCAGCGTCGGATTTTACATAAGAAAATTGAGTTTGGTTGGAATAGGAGTTAGAAATTTTTTCCCTGTTCATGACGTCTCCCCTGCCAAATATCCAAAAAATGTGAAATTTTTTATTGCAATAACTTTTGATCTAATTGAAATTTTGAAAAGCGCTACATGTATTCGTGATCAGCGTCGGATTTTACATAAGAAAATTGAGTTTGGTTGGAATAGGAGTTAGAAATTTTTCCCTGTTCATGACGTCTCCCCTGCCAAATATCCAAAAAATGTGAAATTTTTTATTGCAATAACTTTTGATCTAATTGAAATTTTGAAAAGCGCTACATGTATTCGTGATCAGCGTCGGATTTTACATAAGAAAATTGAGTTTGGTTGGAATAGGAGTTAGAAATTTTTCCCTGTTCATGACGTCTCCCTGCCAAATATCCAAAAAATGTGAAATTTTTTATTGCAATAACTTTTGATCTAATTGAAATTTTGAAAAGCGCTACATGTATTCGTGATCAGCGTCGGATTTTACATAAGAAAATTGAGTTTGGTTGGAATAGGAGTTAGAAATTTTTCCCTGTTCATGACGTCTCCCCTGCCAAATATCCAAAAAATGTGAAATTTTTTATTGCAATAACTTTTGATCTAATTGAAATTTTGAAAAGCGCTACATGTATTCGTGATCAGCGTCGGATTTTACATAAGAAAATTGAGTTTGGTTGGAATAGGAGTTAGAAATTTTTTCCCTGTTCATGACGTCTCCCTGCCAAATATCCAAAAAATGTGAAATTTTTATTGCAATAACTTTTGATCTAATTGAAATTTTGAAAAGCGCTACATGTATTCGTGATCAGCGTCGGATTTTACATAAGAAAATTGAGTTTGGTTGGAATAGGAGTTAGAAATTTTTCCCTGTTCATGACGTCTCCCCTGCCAAATATCCAAAAAATGTGAAATTTTTTATTGCAATAACTTTTGATCTAATTGAAATTTTGAAAAGCGCTACATGTATTCGTGATCAGCGTCGGATTTTACATAAGAAAATTGAGTTTGGTTGGAATAGGAGTTAGAAATTTTTCCCTGTTCATGACGTCTCCCCTGCCAAATATCCAAAAAATGTGAAATTTTTTATTGCAATAACTTTTGATCTAATTGAAATTTTGAAAAGCGCTACATGTATTCGTGATCAGCGTCGGATTTTACATAAGAAAATTGAGTTTGGTTGGAATAGGAGTTAGAAATTTTTTCCCTGTTCATGACGTCTCCCCTGCCAAATATCCAAAAAATGTGAAATTTTTATTGCAATAACTTTTGATCTAATTGAAATTTTGAAAAGCGCTACATGTATTCGTGATCAGCGTCGGATTTTACATAAGAAAATTGAGTTTGGTTGGAATAGGAGTTAGAAATTTTTCCCTGTTCATGACGTCTCCCCTGCCAAATATCCAAAAAATGTGAAATTTTTTATTGCAATAACTTTTGATCTAATTGAAATTTTGAAAAGCGCTACATGTATTCGTGATCAGCGTCGGATTTTACATAAGAAAATTGAGTTTGGTTGGAATAGGAGTTAGAAATTTTTTCCCTGTTCATGACGTCTCCCCTGCCAAATATCCAAAAAATGTGAAATTTTTTATTGCAATAACTTTTGATCTAATTGAAATTTTGAAAAGCGCTACATGTATTCGTGATCAGCGTCGGATTTTACATAAGAAAATTGAGTTTGGTTGGAATAGGAGTTAGAAATTTTTCCCTGTTCATGACGTCTCCCCTGCCAAATATCCAAAAAATGTGAAATTTTTATTGCAATAACTTTTGATCTAATTGAAATTTTGAAAAGCGCTACATGTATTCGTGATCAGCGTCGGATTTTACATAAGAAAATTGAGTTTGGTTGGAATAGGAGTTAGAAATTTTTTCCCTGTTCATGACGTCTCCCCTGCCAAATATCCAAAAAATGTGAAATTTTTTTTGCAATAACTTTTGATCTAATTGAAATTTTGAAAAGCGCTACATGTATTCGTGATCAGCGTCGGATTTTACATAAGAAAATTGAGTTTGGTTGGAATAGGAGTTAGAAATTTTTCCCTGTTCATGACGTCTCCCCTGCCAAATATCCAAAAAATGTGAAATTTTTTATTGCAATAACTTTTGATCTAATTGAAATTTTGAAAAGCGCTACATGTATTCGTGATCAGCGTCGGATTTTACATAAGAAAATTGAGTTTGGTTGGAATAGGAGTTAGAAATTTTTCCCTGTTCATGACGTCTCCCCTGCCAAATATCCAAAAAATGTGAAATTTTTTATTGCAATAACTTTTGATCTAATTGAAATTTTGAAAAGCGCTACATGTATTCGTGATCAGCGTCGGATTTTACATAAGAAAATTGAGTTTGGTTGGAATAGGAGTTAGAAATTTTTCCCTGTTCATGACGTCTCCCCTGCCAAATATCCAAAAAATGTGAAATTTTTATTGCAATAACTTTTGATCTAATTGAAATTTTGAAAAGCGCTACATGTATTCGTGATCAGCGTCGGATTTTACATAAGAAAATTGAGTTTGGTTGGAATAGGAGTTAGAAATTTTTCCCTGTTCATGACGTCTCCCCTGCCAAATATCCAAAAAATGTGAAATTTTTTATTGCAATAACTTTTGATCTAATTGAAATTTTGAAAAGCGCTACATGTATTCGTGATCAGCGTCGGATTTTACATAAGAAAATTGAGTTTGGTTGGAATAGGAGTTAGAAATTTTTCCCTGTTCATGACGTCTCCCTGCCAAATATCCAAAAAATGTGAAATTTTTTATTGCAATAACTTTTGATCTAATTGAAATTTTGAAAAGCGCTACATGTATTCGTGATCAGCGTCGGATTTTACATAAGAAAATTGAGTTTGGTTGGAATAGGAGTTAGAAATTTTTTCCCTGTTCATGACGTCTCCCTGCCAAATATCCAAAAAATGTGAAATTTTTTATTGCAATAACTTTTGATCTAATTGAAATTTTGAAAAGCGCTACATGTATTCGTGATCAGCGTCGGATTTTACATAAGAAAATTGAGTTTGGTTGGAATAGGAGTTAGAAATTTTTCCCTGTTCATGACGTCTCCCCTGCCAAATATCCAAAAAATGTGAAATTTTTTATTGCAATAACTTTTGATCTAATTGAAATTTTGAAAAGCGCTACATGTATTCGTGATCAGCGTCGGATTTTAATAAGAAAATTGAGTTTGGTTGAATAGGAGTTAGAAATTTTTTCCCTGTTCATGACGTCTCCCCTGCCAAATATCCAAAAAATGTGAAATTTTTTATTGCAATAACTTTTGATATAATTGAAATTTTGAAAAGCGCTACATGTATTCGTGATCAGCGTCGGATTTTAATAAGAAAATTGAGTTTGGTTGAATAGGAGTTAGAAATTTTTCCCTGTTCATGACGTCTCCCCTGCCAAATATCCAAAAAATGTGAAATTTTTTATTGCAATAACTTTTGATCTAATTGAAATTTTGAAAAGCGCTACATGTATTCGTGATCAGCGTCGGATTTTACATAAGAAAATTGAGTTTGGTTGAAATGGGAGTTAGAAATATTTTCCCAGTTCATGACGTCTCCCCTGCCAAATACCCAAAAATGTGAAATTTTTTTATTGCAATAACTTTTGATTCCAATTGAAATTTTGAAAAGCACTACATGTATTCGTAGATCAGCGTCGGATTTAAATAAGAAAATGATTTGGTTGAATAGGAGTTAGAAATTTTTTCCCTGTTCATGACGTCTCCCCTCCAAATATCCAAAAAATTGAAATTTTTTATTGCAATAACTTTGATCTAATTGAAATTTGAAAAGCGCTACATGTATTCGTGATCAGCGTCGGATTTTACAATAAGAAAATTGAGTTTGGTTGGAATAGGAGTTAGAAATTTTTTCCCTGTTCATGACGTCTCCCTGCCAAATATCCAAAAAATGTGAAATTTTTTTATTGCAATAACTTTTGATCTAATTGAAATTTTGAAAAGCGCTACATGTATTCGTGATCAGCGTCGGATTTTAAATAAGAAAATTGAGTTTGGTTGAATAGGAGTTAGAAATTTTTTCCCTTTCCTAGACGTCTCCCCTGCCAAATATCCAAAAAAATGTGAAATTTTTATTGCAATAACTTTTGATCTAATTGAAATTTGAAAAGCGCTACATGTATTCGTGATCAGCGTCGGATTTTAATAAGAAAATTGAGTTTGTTGAATAGGAGTTAGAAATTTTTTCCCTGTTCATGACGTCTCCCCTGCCAAATATCCAAAAAATGTGAAATTTTTTATTGCAATAACTTTTGATCTAATTGAAATTTTGAAAAGCGCTACATGTATTCGTGATCAGCGTCGGATTTAAATAAGAAAATTGAGTTTGGTTGGAATAGGAGTTAGAAAATTTTTTCCCTGTTCATGACGTCTCCCCTGCCAAATATCCAAAAAATGTGAAATTTTATATTGCAATAACTTTTGATCTAATTGAAATTTTGAAAAGCGCTACATGTATTCGTGATCAGCGTCGGATTTTACATAAGAAAATTGAGTTTGTTTGAATAGGAGTTAGAAATTTTTTCCCTGTTCATGACGTCTCCCTGCCAAATATCCAAAAAATGTGAAATTTTTTTATTGCAATAACTTTTGATCTAATTGAAATTTTGAAAAGCGCTACATGTATTCGTGATCAGCGTCGGATTTTAAATAAGAAAATTGAGTTTGGTGAATAGGAGTTAGAAATTTTTTCCCTGTTCATGACGTCTCCCCTGCCAAATATCCAAAAAATGTGAAATTTTTTATTGCAATAACTTTTGATCTAATTGAAATTTTTGAAAAAGCGCTACATGTATTCGTGATCAGCGTCGATTTAAATTAAGAAAAGGAGTTTGGTTGAATAGGAAGTTAGAAATTTTTTCCCTGTTCATGACGTCTCCCCTGCCAAATATCCAAAAAATGTGAAATTTTTTATTGCAATAACTTTTGATCTAATTGAAATTTTGAAAAGCGCTACATGTATTCGTGATCAGCGTCGGATTTTAAATAAGAAAATTGAGTTTGGTTTGGAATAGGAGTTAGAAATTTTTCCCTGTTCATGACGTCTCCCTGCCAAATATCCAAAAAATGTGAAATTTTTATTGCAATAACTTTTGATCTAATTGAAATTTTGAAAAGCGTATACATGTATTCGTGATCAGCGTCGGATTTAAATAAGAAAATTGAGTTTGGTTGAATAGTAGTTAGAAATTTTTTCCCTGTTCATGACGTCTCCTGCCAAATATCCAAAAAATGTGAAATTTTTATTGCAATAACTTTTGATCTAATTGAACTTTTGATCTAATTGAAATTTTGAAAAGCGCTACATGTATTCGTGATCAGCGTCGGATTTTAAATAAGAAAATTGAGTTTGGTTGGAATAGGAGTTAGAAATTTTTTCCCTGTTCATGACGTCTCCCTGCCAAATATCCAAAAAATGTGAAATTTTATTATTGCAATAACTTTTGATCTAATTGAAATTTTGAAAAGCGCTACATGTATTCGTGATCAGCGTCGGATTTTAAATAAGAAAATTGAGTTTGCTTGAATAGAGTTAGAAATTTTTCCCTGTTCATGACGTCTCCCCTGCCAAAATATCCAAAAAATGTGAAAATTTTATTATTGCAATAACTTTTGATCTAATTGAAATTTTGAAAAGCGCTACATGTATTCGTGATCAGCGTCGGATTTTAATAAGAAAATTGAGTTTGGTTGGAATAGGAGTTAGAAATTTTTCCCTGTTCATGACGTCTCCCCTGCCAAATATCCAAAAAATGTGAAATTTATTATTGCAATAACTTTTGATCTAATTGAAATTTTGAAAAGCGCTACATGTATTCGTGATCAGCGTCGGATTTTAAATAAGAAAATTGAGTTTGGTTTGAATAGGAGTTAGAAATTTTTCCCTGTTCATGACGTCTCCCCTGCCAAATATCCAAAAAATGTGAAATTTTTATTGCAATAACTTTTGATCTAATTGAAATTTTGAAAAGCGCTACATGTATTCGTGATCAGCGTCGGATTTTAAATAAGAAAATTGAGTTTGGTTGAATAGGAGTTAGAAATTTTTCCCTGTTCATGACGTCTCCCCTGCCAAATATCCAAAAAATGTGAAATTTTATTGCAATAACTTTTGATCTAATTGAAATTTTGAAAAGCGCTACATGTATTCGTGATCAGCGTCGGATTTTAAATAAGAAAATTGAGTTTGGTTGAATAGGAGTTAGAAATTTTTTCCCTGTTCATGACGTCTCCCCTGCCAAATATCCAAAAAATGTGAAATTTTATTATTGCAATAACTTTTGATCTAATTGAAATTTTGAAAACGTCTACATGTATTCGTGATCAGCGTCGGATTTAAATAAGAAAATTGAGTTTGGTTGAATAGAGTTAGAAATTTTTTCCCTGTTCATGACGTCTCCCCTGCCAAATATCCAAAAAAAATGTGAAATTTATTTATTGCAATAACTTTTATCTAATTGAAATTTTAAAACGCGCTACATGTATTCGTGATCAGCGTCGGATTTTAAATAAGAAAATTGAGTTTGGTTGAATAGGAGTTAGAAATTTTTTCCCTGTTCATGACGTCTCCCCTGCCAAATATCCAAAAAATGTGAATTTTATTATTGCAATAACTTTTGATCTAATTGAAATTGAAAAAGCGCTACATGTATTCGTGATCAGCGTCGGATTTTAAATAAGAAAATTGAGTTTGGCTTGAATAGGAGTTAGAAATTTTTCCCTGTTCATGACGTCTCCCTGCCAAATAATCCAAAAAATGAGAAATTTTTTATTGCAATAACTTTTGATCTAATTGAAATTGAAAAGCGCTACATGTATTCGTGATCAGCGTCGGATTTAAATAAGAAAATTGAGTTGTTTGAATAGGAGTTAGCAAATTTTTTCCTGTTCATGACGTCTCCCAATGCCAAATATCCAAAAAATTTTACATTTTATTATTGCAATAACTTTTGATCTAATTGAAATTTTGAAAAGTGCTACATGTATTCGTGATCAGCGTCGGATTTTTAAATGAGAAAATTGAGTTTGGTTGAATAGGAGTTAGAAATTTTTTCCCTGTTCATGACGTCTCCCTGCCAAATATCCAAAAAATGTGAAATTTTATTATTGCAATAACTTTTGATCTAATTGAAATTTTAAAAAGCGCTATCATGTATTCGTGATCAGCGCGGATTTTAAATGAAGAAAATTGAGTTTTGTGAATAGGAGTTAGAAAATTTTTTCCCTGTTCATGACGTCTCCCCTGCCAAATATCCAAAAAATGTGAAATTTTATATTGCAATAACTTTTGACTAATTGAAATTTTGAAAAGCGCTACATGTATTCGTGATCAGCGTCGGATTTTAAATAAGAAAATTGAGTTTGGTTGAATAGGAGTTAGAAATTTTTTCCCTGTTCATGACGTCTCCCTGCCAAATATCCAAAAAATGTGAAATTTTTATTGCAATAACTTTTGATCTAATTGAAATTTTGAAAAGCGCTACATGTATTCGTGATCAGCGTCGGATTTTAATAAGAAAATTGAGTTTGGTGAATAGGAGTTAGAAATTTTTCCCTGTTCATGACGTCTCCTGCCAAATATCCAAAAAATGTGAAATTTTATTATTGCAATAACTTTTGATCTAATTGAAATTTGAAAAGCGCTACATGTATTCGTGATCAGCGTCGGATTTAAATAAGAAAAATGAGTTTGGTTTGAATAGGAGTTAGAAATTTTTCCCTGTTCATGACGTCTCCCCTCCAAATATCCAAAAAATGTGAAATTTTATTATTGCAATAACTTTGATCTAATTGAAATTTGAAAAGCGCTACATGTATTCGTGATCAGCGTCGGATTTTAAATAAGAAAATTGAGTTTGGCTGTGAATAGGAGTTAGAAATTTTTCCCTGTTCATGACGTCTCCCTGCCAAATATCCAAAAAATGTGAAATTTTATTATTGCAATAACTTTTGATCTAATTGAAATTTTGAAAAGCGCTACATGTATCGTGATCAGCGTCGGATTTTAAATAAGAAAATTGAGTTTGGTTTGAATAGGATTAGAAATTTTTTCCCTGTTCATGACGTCTCCCTGCCAAATATCCAAAAAATGTGAAATTTTTATTGCAATAACTTTTGATCTAATTGAAATTTGAAAAGCGCTACATGTATTCGTGATCAGCGTCGATTTTAATAAGAAAATTGAGTTTGGTTGCATAGGAGTTAGAAATTTTTCCCTGTTCATGACGTCTCCCTGCCAAATATCCAAAAAATGTGAAATTTTTTATTGCAATAACTTTTATCTAATTGAAATTTTGAAAAGCGCTACATGTATTCGTGATCAGCGTCGGATTTTAAATAAGAAAATTGAGTTTGTTTGAATAGGAGTTAGAAATTTTTTCCCTGTCATGACGTCTCCCCTGCCAAATATCCAAAAAATGTGAAATTTTTATTGCAATAACTTTTGATCTAATTGAAATTTTAAAAAGCGCTACATGTATTCGTGATCAGCGTCGGATTTTAAATAAGAAAATGAGTTTGTTGAATAGGAGTTAGAAATTTTTCCTCTGTTCATGACGTCTCCCCTGCCAAATATCCAAAAAATGTGAAATTTTTATTGCAATAACTTTTGATCTAATTGAAATTTTGAAAAAGCGCTACATGTATTCTGATCAGCGTCGGATTTAAATAAGAAAATTGAGTTTGTTTGAATAGGAGTTAGAAATTTTTCCCTGTTCATGACGTCTCCCTGCCAAATATCCAAAAAATGTGAAATTTTTATTGCAATAACTTTTGATCTAATTGAAATTTTGAAAAGCGCTACATGTATTCGTGATCAGCGTCGGATTTTAAATAAGAAAATTGAGTTTGTTTGAATAGGAGTTAGAAATTTTTTCCCTGTTCATGACGTCTCCCCTGCCAAATATCCAAAAATGTGAAATTTTTTATTGCAATAACTTTTGATCTAATTGAAATTTTGAAAAGCGCTACATGTATTCGTGATCAGCGTCGGATTTTAAATAAGAAAATTGAGTTTGGTTGTAATAGGAGTTAGAAATTTTTTCCCTGTTCATGACGTCTCCCCTGCCAAATATCCAAAAAATGTGAAATTTTTATTGCAATAACTTTTGATCTAATTGAAATTTTGAAAAGCGCTACATGTATTCGTGATCAGCGTCGGATTTTACATAAGAAAATTGAGTTTGGTTGAATAGGAGTTAGAAATTTTTTCCCTGTTCATGACGTCTCCCTGCCAAATATCCAAAAAATGTGAAATTTTTTATTGCAATAACTTTTGATCTAATTGAAATTTTGAAAAGCGCTACATGTATTCGTGATCAGCGTCGATTTTACATAAGAAAATTGAGTTTGGTTGAATAGGAGTTAGAAATTTTTCCCTGTTCATGACGTCTCCCTGCCAAATATCCAAAAAATGTGAAATTTTTTATTGCAATAACTTTTGATCTAATTGAAATTTTGAAAAGCGCTACATGTATTCGTGATCAGCGTCGGATTTTAAATAAGAAAATTGAGTTTGGTTGAATAGGAGTTAGAAATTTTTCCCTGTTCATGACGTCTCCCTGCCAAATATCCAAAAAATGTGAAATTTTTATTGCAATAACTTTTGATCTAATTGAAATTTTGAAAAGCGCTACATGTATTCGTGATCAGCGTCGGATTTTACATAAGAAAATTGAGTTTGGTTGAATAGGAGTTAGAAATTTTTCCCTGTTCATGACGTCTCCCCTGCCAAATATCCAAAAAATGTGAAATTTTTTATTGCAATAACTTTTGATCTAATTGAAATTTTGAAAAGCGCTACATGTATTCGTGATCAGCGTCGGATTTTACATAAGAAAATTGAGTTTGGTTGAATAGGAGTTAGAAATTTTTCCCTGTTCATGACGTCTCCCTGCCAAATATCCAAAAAATGTGAAATTTTTTATTGCAATAACTTTGATCTAATTGAAATTTGAAAAGCGCTACATGTATTCGTGATCAGCGTCGGATTTTAAATAAGAAAATTGAGTTTGGTTGAATAGGAGTTAGAAATTTTTCCCTGTTCATGACGTCTCCCCTGCCAAATATCCAAAAAATGTGAAATTTTTATTGCAATAACTTTTGATCTAATTGAAATTTTGAAAAGCGCTACATGTATTCGTGATCAGCGTCGATTTTACATAAGAAAATTGAGTTTGGTTGAATAGGAGTTAGAAATTTTTCCCTGTTCATGACGTCTCCCCTGCCAAATATCCAAAAAATGTGAAATTTTTTATTGCAATAACTTTTGATCTAATTGAAATTTGAAAAGCGCTACATGTATTCGTGATCAGCGTCGATTTTAAATAAGAAAATTGAGTTTGTTTGAATAGGAGTTAGAAATTTTTCCCTGTTCATGACGTCTCCCCTGCCAAATATCCAAAAAATGATAAATTTTTATTGCAATAACTTTTATCTAATTGAAATTTTGAAAAGCGCTACATGTATTCGTGATCAGCGTCGGATTTTAAATAAGAAAATTGAGTTTGTTGAATAGAGTTAGAAATTTTTCCCTGTTCATGACGTCTCCCCTGCCAAATATCCAAAAAATGTGAAATTTTTTATTGCAATAACTTTTGATCTAATTGAAATTTTGAAAAGCGCTACATGTATTCGTGATCAGCGTCGGATTTTAAATAAGAAAATTGAGTTTGTTGAATAGAGTTAGAAATTTTTCCCTGTTCATGACGTCTCCCTGCCAAATATCCAAAAAATGTGAAATTTTTATTGCAATAACTTTTGATCTAATTGAAATTTTGAAAAGCGCTACATGTATTCTGATCAGCGTCGGATTTTAATAAGAAAATTGAGTTTGTTGAATAGGATTAGAAATTTTTCCCTGTTCATGACGTCTCCCCTGCCAAATATCCAAAAAATGTGAAATTTTTATTGCAATAACTTTGATCTAATTGAAATTTGAAAAGCTACATGTATTCGTGATCAGCGTCGGATTTACATAAGAAAATTGAGTTTGTTGAATAGAGTTAGAAATTTTTCCCTGTTCATGACGTCTCCCCTGCCAAATATCCAAAAAATGTAAATTTTTTATTGCAATAACTTTTATCTAATTGAAATTTTGAAAAGCCTACATGTATTCTGATCAGCGTCGATTTTAAATAAGAAAATTGAGTTTGTTGAATAGGAGTTAGAAATTTTTCCCTGTTCATGACGTCTCCCCTGCCAAATATCCAAAAAATGTGAAATTTTTATTGCAATAACTTTTGATCTAATTGAAATTTTGAAAACGCTACATGTATTCTGATCAGCGTCGGATTTTAATAAGAAAATTGAGTTTGGTGAATAGGATTAAAATTTTTCCCTGTTCATGACGTCTCCCCTGCCAAATATCCAAAAAATGTGAAATTTTATTATTGCAATAACTTTTATCTAATTGAAATTTTGAAAAGCGCTACATTATTCTGATCAGCGTCGATTTTAAATAAGAAAATTGAGTTTGGTTGAATAGGAGTTAGAAATTTTTCCCTGTTCATGACGTCTCCCCTGCCAAATATCCAAAAAATGTAAAATTTTTATTGCAATAACTTTGATCTAATTGAAATTTTGAAAAGCCTACATGTATTCGTATCAGCGTCGATTTACATAAGAAAATTGAGTTGTTGAATAGAGTTAGAAATTTTTTCCCTGTTCATGACGTCTCCCTGCCAAATATCCAAAAAATGTGAAATTTTTATTGCAATAACTTTTGATCTAATTGAAATTTTGAAAAGCGCTACATGTATTCGTGATCAGCGTCGGATTTAAATAAGAAATTGAGTTTGTTGAATAGGAGTTAGAAATTTTTCCCTGTTCATGACGTCTCCCCTGCCAAATATCCAAAAAATGTGAAATTTTATTATTGCAATAACTTTTGATCTAATTGAAATTTTGAAAAGCGCTACATGTATTCGTGATCAGCGTCGGATTTAGAAAGTGAGTTTGGTTTGAATAGGAGTTAGAAATGTTTTCCCTGTTGATAATCTTGTAAATAAAATGTGGTATTTTTATTGCAATAACTTTGATCTAGTGAAATTTTGAAAGTGCCTGTGATGTGAGCGTCAGTTTGTGAAAATTGAGTTGGTTGGCATGGAGTTAGAAGTATTTCCTATTCTTGGCGTCTCAATGCCAGATATCAAAATGTGAAATTTTATTATTGCAATAACTTTGATCTAATTGGGGAATTTACAGAAAGCACTTCATGGTGTGATCATCTAGGATTTTAAATAGAAGAGTGGAGTTTGGTTTGATAAGGTTAGAAATGTTTTCCCTGTTAGTGGCCTCTCCTTCAAATATCAAAATGAACATTTTTATTGCAATAACTTTTAGTCTAATTGAAATTTTGAAGTGCTACATGTATTCGTGATCAGCATCAGATTTTGAAAATTGAGTTTGGTTGTAGGGTTGAAATGTTTCCTGTTAATCTCAGTACAGATATCAAAATGAAATTTTATTATTTTAATGCTTTTGATCTAATTGAAATTTGAAAACTACATGTATTCGTAGTGTCGGATTTCAAATAAGAGAAAATTGAGTTTGGCTGGAATGAGGTTAGAAATTTTTCCTGTTATGACCTCCCCTGCCAAATATCAAAATGTTAAATTTATTATTGCAACCATTTTGATCATTGAAATTTTGAAAGCACTTCATATTCATGATCAGCGTCGGATTTTAAATAAAGAAAGTAGGTTGGTTTGAATAAGATTAGAAATTTTTCCTAGTGTGACATCTCCTTCCAGAAATATCAAAAATGAACATTTTTGTTATCTTTGATCAGTAATTTTGAAAGTACTGCTATAGTCGTGATCAGCGTCGTTTGAAATTAGGTTTAGGTTGGCATAGGAGTTGAGAATTTTTCCTGTTATTTGTCTCCAATGCAAATATCAAAAATGTAATTTATTGCAATAACTTTGATCTAGTGGTAGAAGCACTACGTATTCATGATCAGCGTCAGATTTTAAATGAAAATTGACTTTGGTTTGAATAGGAGTTGAAATTTTCCCTGTGTGACGTCCCGCCAAATATCCAAAAATGCATTTTTGTATGTTTGATCTAATTGGAAGGTACAGAAGAAGTGCTACATGTATTCGTGATCAGCGTCAGTTTACATGAAAATTGAGTTTGGTTCGAATAGGTTAATTTTTCCATGACATCTCCCCTGCCAAATATCAAAATGATTTTTGTTGTATGATCTAAGTGAGTTTATTTAAATATTGTTGATCGAAAATGAGTTTTAAATAAGAAGACTGGTTGGTTTGGACAGGAGTTAGAAATTTTTCCTGTTAAGGCATCTCCCTTCAATATCAAAATGTGGTATTTTTATTGTCTTTGATCAGTGAAATTTTGAAAGTGCTCACATGTTCATTGATCAGCGTCAGGTTGCTGAAAGTGGTTGGTTGGATAGGGTTTAAATTTTTCCTGTTCGTCTGCCCCAAATATCAAAAATACAGAAATTTTTATTGCAATAGCTTTTGATCTAATTGGTACAGAAAAGCCTTTTATTCGTGATCAGCATCAGTTTTGAAATGAAAATTGGTTTGGTTTTGAATGAGTTAATTTTCCTGTTCTTGACAGCGTCTCACCAAATCAAAAATGCGGGCATTTTGCAATAACACTGATCTAATTGAGGTATTTTGAAGAAAATTTTCATCTTATTCTGTGATCAAATGGATTTTACATAGGAAAATTAGTTTGGTTGGCATGGGGTTAGAATTTTTCCCTGTTCATGACGTCTCAATGCCAAATATCAAAAATCTTCAGTTATTGTGGTCTAATTGATTTTGAAAAGCATACTACATGTGACTGCTGATCAGCGTCCGGTTCAAAATAAGAAGAATGGTTGAGGTTTGAACCAGGAGTTAAAATTTTCCTATTCATAGGCATCTCCCCTTGATATCAAAATGCAAGAACATTTTTATTTTGTCTTTTGATCTAATTGGAGATTTGAAAGTGCTACATGTATTCGTGATCAGCGTCAGTTTTACATGAAAGTGAGTTTAAGTTTAGATAGAGTTGAGAATTTTTCCCTGATGCGGCGTCTCCTTCAAATATCCAAAAATGTAGATTTTTATTTAAATAACTTTCAGATCATTGAAATTTTGAAAGCGCTTCATGCATTGGTCAATCGTTCAGAAAATGAAAATTAGTTTAGTTTGAAATGGAGTTGAAATTTTCCTGTTCATGACGTCTCCTTAAATATCCAAAATGAACATTTTATTGCAACCTTTTGATCTAATTGGGAAATTTTGAAAATTGCTACGTATTCGTGATCAATCAGTTTACATGAAAATTGAGTTTGGTTGGCATAGGAGTTGAAATTTTCCCTGTTCATGACATCTCCCTTCAAATATCAAAAATGAACATTTTATTGCAATAACTTTGATCTAATTGAGAATTTTGAAATCTACTTCATGTATTAATGATCAGCGTCAACAGTTCAAATAAAATTTAGTTGGAATAGGAACAGAAATTTTCCTATTCATTGACATCTCCCCTGCAAATATCAAAAATGTACCCATTATTACAATAACGATCTAGTGGTACGAAGACTACTATTCGATCAACGTGGATTTAATGAAAATTTATTTGGTTTGAATAAGGAGTTAATTTTCCTATTTCATGGCAATCTCCTTGAAAAATATCCAAAAATGGTGGCCTTTGTGCAATATTTTGATCTGATTGAAATTTTGAAAAGTGCCATGTGATCAGCATCAGTTTTGCCAGAAAATTAGTTTGGTTGAATGGAGTTGGTTTTTCTTCATGACATCCTGCAAATATCCAAAATAATTTTATTGCAATACTTTTAGAATCTGGTAAGAATTTGGAAAGCTTCATATTCATGATCAGCGTCGGATTTCGTGAAAATTAGGTTTGGTTTGAATAGGAGTTGAAATTTTCCCTATTTAAGTCTCCCCTTGTCATCTAAAATGCTGGTTGTTTTTATTCTTGTGCACCTAGTGGGAATTTTTGAAGTGCTACAGCCTTATTCTGTGATCAGCCATCCAGTTTGAAAATTGAGTTTAGTTGGAATAGAGTTAATTTTTCCTATTCTTGAGCGTCCCTTCAAATATCCAAAATGTAGAATTTTTGTACGTAACTTTGATCTAGTAGGTGCAGAAAGCCTTCACATGCTTCGTGATCAGCGTCAGTTTCAAATAAAGAAAATTAGTTGGTTTGGATGAGTTAGAAATTTTCCCTCTTCTCGCGTCTCCCATACAAATATCAAAATGTGGTTATTTTATTTTATGTTTTGGAATCTAGTGAAATTTTGAAAGTGCTACATTATTGTGATCAGCGTCAGTTTGTAGAAAATTGGAGTTTGGTTGGCATAGGAGTTAATTTTCCTATTTCATGACATCTCCCCTTCAAATATCAAAATGTGAACATTTTATTGTTTTGATCTAATTGGTACGAAAATCTTCATGTTCGTGATCAGCGTCGGATTTCAAATAGAAAGGTAAGTTTAGTTGGAGATGAGTTGAAATTTTCCTATTCATGACGTCTCCTGCCAAATAAAATGAGATTTTGTGTTGCAAGCAACTTTTGATCAGGTAGAGGTACTGAAAGCTACATGTATTCATGATCAATGGATTTTGCTGAAGGTGTGAGTTTGTTGGCATAGGAATTTTCCTGTCCATGACGTCTCAATGCAATTTCAAAATGTTAATTTATTGTGCTGTGCTGATCATTGGAAATTTTGGCGCACATGTGTGCCGTGATCAGCGTGTGGATTTTAAATAAGAAAATTAGCTTGGTTTGAATAGGAGTTAGAAATTTTATGTTCATGACGTCTCCCCTTAAATATCAAAATGTGAACATTTTATTGTCTTTTGATCTAATTGAAAATTTTGAAGAAGTGCTACATATTCGTGATCAGCGTCTGATTTGCATAGAAAATTGGTTTAGTTGGAATAGGAGTTGAATTTTCCTATGTCTCCCTATGATATCAAAATGCAGAGATTTTTGTTAAATGTGCTGATCTAATTGGAAATTTTGAAAGCGCTTTACATGTATTCATGCAGTCAATCAGTTTTAAAATAAGAAAATTAGGTTTTCTGGAATGGTTAGAAATTTTCCTATTCATGACATCTCCTGCAAATATCAAAATGTGAGATTTATTATTATGACCAACTTTTGATCTAGTGAAATTTTTGAAAGCCTTGTATTCGTGGAGCGTCAGTTTTACATGAAGAGTAAGGTTTAGTTGGAATAGGAGTTAGAAATTTTCCTGTTCACTTTGACGTCTCCCCTTAAGTATCAAAATGTAGGTATTTTGTGCAATAACTTTTGATCTAATTGTTTGAAAGCATACATGTATTCGTGATCAATCGGATTTTAAATAAGAAAAGTGAGTTTGGTTTGAATAGAGTTGAAATGTTTCCCTATTGATGATCTCCCCTTCCAAATATCAAAATACCAATAGACATTTTGCAATATTTTGATCTAATTGAAATTTTGAAAGAAATTAACTGCATGTATTCGTGATCAGCATCGGATTTTGAGAATTGAGTTTGGTTGGCATAGGAGTTAGAAATGTTTCCCTGTTCAAGCATCTCCAATGCAAATGTCAAAATGTGAAATTTTATTGTGCAATAACTTGATCTAATTAATTTTGAAAAGCGCTATGTGTCATTGATCAGCGTCGGATTTTAAATAAGAAAATTGGAGTTTATTGGAACAGGTTAAATTTTCCCTGTTCATGGCGTCTCTGCAAATATCCAAAATGTTAATTTTATTATTGCAATACATTTTGATCTAATTGAAATTTTGAAAGCCTTCATGTATTCGTGATCAGCGTCAGTTTAAATAAGAAAGTGATTTGGTTTGAATAGAGGTTAATTTTCATGACGTCTCCCCTTCAAATATCAAAAATGAACATTTTTATTGCAACAACTTTTGATCTATTGAAATTTTGAAAGTGATGCTTGTAGTCGTGATCAGTGTAGTTTTACATGAGAATTAGGTTTGGTTGGCATGAGTTAAATTTTTCCACAATGTAGCGTCTCAGTACTGTCAAAATCTTCGAAATTTTATTGTTAATAACTTTGATCAATTGAAATTTTGAAAGCGCTACATGTATTCGTGATCAGCGTCGTTTAAATAAGAAAATTGACTTTGTTTGAATAGGGTAGAAATTTTCCCTGTTCATGATGTCTCCTTCAAATATCAAAATGTGAACATTTTGTACATCTTGTGATCAATTGAAGAATTTTGAAAGTACCATGTATTCATGGTCAGCGTCGGATTTTGTAGAAAATTGAGTTTGATTTGGAATAAGGTTAGAAATTTTCCTATTCATGACGTCTCCCCTGCCAAATATCAAAATGTAAAATTTTATTTTAGTAACACAGTCTAATTGAAATTTTGAAAGCGCTACATATGATGCATTGATCAGCGTCGGATTTAAAGAGTGAGTTTGGTTTGAATAGGAGTTAGAAATTTCCTTCATGACGTCTCCTTCAAATATCAAAAATGGGCATTTTATTGCAATAACTTTGATCTAATTGAAATTTTGAAAGTGCTACATGTATTCGTGATCAGCGTCGGATTTACATGAAAATTGGTTGGTTGGAATAGGAGTTAGAAATTTTCCTGTTCGCGTACCACTGATATCCAAAAATGTAAAATTTTATTGCAATAACACGGTGGAATTTTGAAAAGCTACATGTATTCGTGATCAGCGTCAGATTTTAAATAAGAAAATTGAGTTGGTTTTGGATCAAGATTCAGAAATTTTCCTGTTCATGACATCTCCCCTTCAAATATCAAAAATGTAGACATTTTATTGCAATAACACAGTCTAATTGAAATTTTGAAATTGCTACATGTATTCATGATAGTGGATTTTACATGAGAAGAATTGAGTTTGGTTGGTATAGGAGTTGAAATTTTTCCTATTCATGACGTCTCCAGTACCGATATCAAAATGTTAAATTTTATTGCAATAACTTTGAGTCAATTAAGGTACTTTGAAAGCTTCACATGTGTTCATGATCAGCGTGGATTTTAAATGAAAAGTGAGTTTGGTTTGAACGGAGTTAGAAATTTTCCTATTCATGACGTCTCCCCTTCAAATATCCAAAATGTGAACATTTTATTATCTTTGATCTAATTGAAATTTTGAAAGTGCTACATGTATTCGTGATGTAGTTTTACATGAAGAAAATTAGGTTTAGTTGGGAGTTAGAAATTTTTCCCTGTTCATGACGTCTCAGTGAATATCAAAATGTGAACATTTTATTGCAATAACACAGTCTAATTGAAATTTTTGAAAGTGCTACATGTATTGATCAGCGTCAGATTTTGCAGAAGGTGGTTTGGTTGGCATAGAATTTAGAAATTTTTCCTGTTCACGTATCTCAATGCCAAATATCAAAATGTTAAATTTTATTACAACTTTTGATCTAATTAAAATTTTGAAAGCTACATGTATTCGTGATCAATCAAAGTTTAAACAAGAAAATTGAGTTTGGTTTGAATAGGAGTTAGAAATTTTCCTGTTCATAGGCGTCTCCCTTAAATATCAAAATGAATTTATTTTATTGCAATAACAGTCTAAGTGAAATTTTGAAAGTGCTATGTATTCGTGATCAGCGTCAAGTTTTGCATACCAGAAGAACTGAGTTTAGTTGGAATAGAATTTAAATTTTTCCTATTCATGACGTCTCCTTCCAAATATCAATAAAATGTAAATTTTTATTACCAGCGCTTTTGATCTAATTGAAATTTTGAAAAGCGCTACATGTATTCATCATCAGTTTTAAATAAGAAAATTAGTTTTGGTTTTGAATAAGATTTAGAAATTTTTCCCTGTTCTTGGCATCTCCTTAAATATCAAAATGCTGAACATTTTATTTATAATAACGATCTAATTGAGAATTTTGAAAATTAACCATATATTCATGGAAATTAGCGTCAGTTTTGCATGAGAAATTGAGTTTGGTTGGTTAAATTTTCCTGTTCGCGGCATCTCCAATGCAAATCAAAATGTTAAATTTATTATTGCAATAACTTTTGATCTAAATTGAAATTTTGAAGAAGCGCTACATCATATTCGTAATCCAGCGTCAGTTTTAAATAAGAAAAGTAGAGTTTAGTTTGAATAAGGTTAGAAGTTTTCCCTGTTCTATGACGTCTCCTTCAAATATCAAAATGTAGACATTTTTATTGTACTTTGATCTAGTGAAATTTTGAAGTACTACATGTTCGTGATCAATCAGTTTTACATGAAAATTAGGTTTGGTTAGCGCCAGGAGTTAAATTTTCCCTGTTCGGCGTCTCCAATGCCAAATATCAAAATGTGAAATTTTATTGTGGCGCTTTTGATCTAATTGAAGATTTTGAAAATTATTTCATGTATTCGTGATCAACGTCGGATTTACGAAGAATTGAGTTTAGTTGGAATGATTGAAATTTTTCCCTGTTCGCGGCAATCTCCCCTGCCAAATATCAAAAATGAAATTTTTGTGCAATAACTTTTGATCTAATTAAATTTTGAAAAGCTACATGTATTCAGGATCAGCAGTCGGATTTTAAATGAAAGTTGATTTGGTTTGAATAGGAGTTAAATTTTCCTATTCATGACGTCTCCCTTCAAATATCAAAAATGTAATTTTAATGTTTTGATAGTGAAAATTTTGAAAGTGCACTACATGTATTCGTGATCAATACGTCAGTTTGTAGAAAGATTAAGTTTAGTTGGAGTTAATTTTCCCTGTTCTTGTGTCTCCTTAAATATCAAAATGTAAATTTTTATTGCAATAACTTTTTGATCTATTAAAATTTTGAAAAGCGCTGTGTATTCGTGATCAGCGTCAGTTTTAAATAAGAAAATTGAGTTTGATTTGAATAGGAGTTAGAAATTTTTCCCTGTTCATGACATCTCCCATTCCAAATATCAAAAATGTGAACATTTTATTGTCTTTTGATCTAGTGAAATTTAGAAAATGCTACATGTAATGCATTGATCCAGCGTCGGATTTTACATACAGGAAAATTAATTTTAGACTGGCATAGAATTTAGAATTTTTCCCTGTTCATGACGTCTCATTGCAAATATCCAAAATGAACATTTTATTGCAATAACTGATCTAGTGAAATTTTGAAAGTCTTCATGTCTAAGCGTGATCAAGCGTCCCAGTTTGAAAACTGAGTTTGGTTGGCATAGGAGTTAGAAATTTTCCTATTCATGACGTCTCAATGCCAAATCAAAATGTTAAATTTTATTATTGCAATAACCTCTAATTAAAATTTTGAAAGCGCTACATGTATTCGTGATCAGCGTCGGATTTTAAATAAAATTGAGTTTGGTTTGAATGGGAGTTAGAAATTTTCCTGTTCATGTGTCTCCCCTTCGATATCCAAAATGTGAACATTTTTATTGCAATAACACCGATCTAGTTGGAATTTTGAAAGTGCCATGGTTCATTGATCAACGTCAGTTTTACATGAGAAAATTGAGTTTTGATTTGGAATAGGAATAGAAATTTTCCTGTTCATGACGTCTCCCTTCAAATATCCAAAATGTAGAAATTTTTGTGCAATAACTTTTGATCTAATTGAAATTTTGAAAGCATGTTCATTGATCAGCGTCAGTTTAAATAAAGTGAGTTTGGTTTGAATAGAATTTAGAATTTTTCCTATTCATGGCCATCTCCCCTTCAAATATCAAAATGTGAACATTTTATTGCAATAACTTTGATCTAGTGAAATTTTGAAAATTACTACATGTATTCGTGATCAATCAGTTTATGAAAATTGATTTGTTGCTTGCAGGAGTTAAATTTTTCCCTGTTCGTCTCAATGCAATATCAAAAATGTTAAGTTATTATTGCAATAACTTTTGAATCTAATTGGAAATTTTGAAAGCATACATGTATTCGTGATCAGCGTCAGTTTAATGAAAGTGAGTTGGTTTGAATAGGAGTTAAGTTTTTCCTGTTCATGACGTCTCCCCTTGATATCAAAATGAACATTTTTGTGCAATAACTTTTGATCTAATTGGGAAGAGTATACATATTCGTGATCAGCGTCAGTTTGTAGGAAAATTAGTTTGGTTGGCATGAGTTAGAAATTTTTCCCTGTTCATGACGTCTCAATGCCAAATATCAAAAATGAAATTTATTATTGCAACTTTGGTCTAATTGAAAATTTTGAAGAAGTGCTACATGTATATTAAATGATCAACGTCGGATTTTATGAGAATGAGTTTGGTTGAATAGGGTTAGAAATTTTCCTGTTCAGGCATCTCCTGAATATCAAAAATGTGAAATTTTATTGCAGCAACTTTGATCTAATTGAAATTTTGAAAGCGCTACATGTATTCAGGATCAGCGTCTGGATTTTAAATAAGAAAATTGAGTTTGGTTTGAATAGGGTTAAATTTTCCTGTTGTGACGTCTCCCTTCAAATATCAAAATGTGAACATTTTTATTGCATCTTTGATCAAATTTTGAAAATTATACATGTATTATTGATCAGCGTCAGTTTACATGAAAGATGAGTTTGGTTGGAATGAGTTGAGAAATTTTTCCTGTTCTTGACAATCCCCTTCAAATATCAAATGTGATTTTATTGCAATAACACAGTCTAGTTAAATTTTGAAAAGTGATACATGTATTCGTGATCAGCGTCAGGATTTACATGAGAAAGGTGAGTTTGGTTGGCATAGGAGTTGAAATTTTCCTATTAAATCTTCAATGCCAAATCATCAAAATGTGAAATTTTATTGCAATAACTTTAGTCATTGAATTTTGAAAAGCCTTCAACATATTCGTGAATCGGATTTAAATAAGAAGGTGGGTTGCCTGGAATAGGAGTTAGAAATTTTTCCTATTCATGAGCATCTCCCCTGCAAATATCCAAAAGTAAAATTTTATTACGTAACGCAGTCAATTAAGGAAATTTTGAAAGCTACATGTATTCGTGATCAGCGTCGGATTTTAAATAAAGAGGTGAGTTTGGTTTGAATGGGAGTTAAATTTTCCCTGTTCGTCTCCCCTTCAAATATCAAAAATGAACATTTTATTGCAATAACACGATCTAATTGAATTTTGAAAGTACTACGTATTCGTGATCAGCGTCAGATTTACATGAGAAAATTAGTTTAGTTGGAATGGTAGAAATTTTCCTATTTGGTGATATCCCACTTCAAATATCAAAAATATAGAATTTTTGTGCAATAACTTTGATCTAATTGAGATTTTGAAAATTGCTACATGTATTCGTGATCCATCAGTTTACATGAAAATTAAGGTTGGATTTGGCATAGGAGTTGAAATTTTTCCCTATTTCTTGTCTCAATGCAAATATCAAAACCATGAAATTTATTATTGCAATACTGATCTAATTTAAATTTTGAAGAAGCGCTACATGTATTCGTGATCAGCGTCGGATTTAAATAGAAAATTGGAATGCCTGGAATAGGAGTTAAATTTTCCTGATGACATCTCCTGCCAAATAATCTCCCAAATTTGTGTACAATAACTTTGATCTAATTGAAATTTTGAAAAGCCTTTACATGTATTAAATGATCAGCGTCAGTTTAAATAAGAAAAGTGAGTTTAGGTTTGGATAGGAGTTAGAAATTTTCCCTGTTCATGACGTCTCCCCTTCCAAATATCAAAAATGTAGAACATTTTTATTGCAATAACTTTTGATCTGAAATTTTGAAAATCGCTTCATGTATTCATTGATCAGCGTCAGTTTAAACAAGAAAATTGAGTTTGGTTGGAATGATAGGGTTGAAATTTTCCTGTTCATGACGTCTCCCTATGCAAATATCAAATGTGAAATTTTATTGCAATAACGCAGTCTAATTGAAATTTTGAAAGGCATACATGTCTTCGTGATCAGCGTCAGTTTTACATGAAAGTGGTTGGTTGGCATAGGAGTTGGTACCCTGTTCATGACGTCTCAATGCCAAATATCAAAATGTGAAATTTTATTGCAGTAACTTTTGATCTAATTGGGAATTTTGAAAAGCGCTACATGTGTTCATCAGCGTCAGTTTTAAATAGAAAATTGATTTGGTTGAATAGAATTGAAAATTTTCCCTGTTCCGCATTCTCACAAATATCAAATGTAATTTTTATTGCACGTAACTTTTGATCTAATTGAAATTTTGAAAGCCTTTATGTTCGTAGATGTCAGTTTTAAATAAGAAAATTGAGTTTGGTTTGAATAGAGGTGAGATTTTCCTGTTCATGACGTCTCCCCTTCAAATATCAAAATGTGGTATTTTTATTGCAATCTTTTGATCTATTAATTTTGAAAGTCTTCATGTATTGTGATCATCAGTTTTAAATGAGAAAGTGGTTGGTTGGTCAGTTAGAAATTTTGTTCATGACGTCTCCTGCAAATATCCAAAATGAAATTTTGGTATTGCAATAACGATCAATTGAAATTTTGAAAAGGCTTCCATGTCTTCGTGATTAGTTCCTTGAGAAAATTGAGTTTGGTTGGCATGAGTTAATTTTCCTGTTCTTTGACATCTCAATACCAAATATCAAAATGAAATTTTATTATTACAATAACTTTGCAGTCAGGTGAAATTTTGACATACATGTGTCGTGATCAGCGTCAGTTTAATAGAAAATTGAGTTGCCTGGAATGGAGTTATAATTTTTCCTATTGTGACGTCCCCTGCCCAAATCAGATGAAATTTTATTGCAATAACTTTGATCTAATTGAAATTTTGAAAAGCTACATGTATTCGTGATCAGCGTCAGTTTTAAACCAGAAAATTAGTTGGTTTGAATGGGTGGCTTTCCTCTGTGACGTCTCCCCTTCAAATATCAAAAATGTAGACATTTTATTACAATAACTTTAGTCTAATTAGAATTTTGAAAAGTGCCATGTATTCGTGATCTAGCGTCAGTTGTAGAAAATTAGGTTTGGTTAGATAGAAGGTTAGAAATTTTCCCTATTCATGTTCTCCTTCCAAATATCCAAAAATATTAAATTTTTATTGCAATAACGATCTAATTGAAATTTTGAAAAGTACAATATTCACCGTGATGTCGGATTTTATGAAGAGTAGGTTTGGTTGGCATAGGAGTTGGTACCCTGATACGTAGTCTCAATGCAAATATCAAAAACCAACAAATTTTATTATTGCAATAACTTTTGATCTAATTGAAATTTTGAAAGCATACATGTATTCTTGATCAGCGATAGTTTTAAATAAAATTAACGGTTTATATGGAATGGAGTTGAAATTTTCCCTGTTCTTGACATCTCTTACCAAATATCAAAAATATTAAATTTATTGTCTTTGATCTAATTGAAATTTTGAAAAGCTTCATATGGTATTGATCAGCGTCGGATTTTCATCTAAGAAAATGGGTTGGTTTGAATAGGAGTTAAATTTTCCTGTTCATGACATCTCCCTTCAAATATCCAAAATGTAGACATTTTTATTGTCTTTTGATCTAATTAGAGTTTTGAAAATCATACATATTCATGATCAACTCGGATTTCAAGCAAAGAAAGGTGAGTTTGGTTGAATGATTGAAATTTTTCCTGTTCTTGTCTCCCACCAAATATCAATGAAATTTATTGCAATAACTTTGATCTAATTGAAATTTTGAAAAGCACTACATGTCTTTAAATGATCAGCATCAGTTTACATAGAAAATTAGGTTTGATTTAGTTCAGAAATTTTCCCTATTCATGACGTCTCAATGCCAGGCCATCCAAAAATGTGAAATTTATTATTGTGCTTTGATCAATTAATTTTGAAAGCGCTACATATTCGTGATCAGCGTCAGTTTAAATAAGAAAATTGAGTTTGGTTGAATAGGAGTTGAAATTTTTCCTGTTCGGCAATCTCCTGTCAAAAGTGTATTTTATTACATTAACTTTTGATCTAAGTTAATTTTGAAAGCGCTGTGTGTGATCAGCGTAGTTACAAATAGAAAAGTGAGTTTGAGTTTGAATAGGAGTTAATTTTCCCTGTTCATGACATCTCCTTCCAAATATCAAAAATGTGATTTATTTTATTAAATAACTTTGATCATTGAAATTTGAAAATCTTCATATTCTGATCGAATGGTTAAATAAGAAAATTAGTTTGGTTGGAATAGATTAAATTTTCCTATTCATCTCACAAATCAAAATATTTTATTACTTTTGAATCTAATTGAAGTACAAAAGCATACATGTCTTCGTGATCTGACGTCAGGATTTTGAGAAAGTGGTTTGGCATGTAGAATTCAATTTTTCCCTCATTCATGACATCTCCTTCTAAATATCCAAAAATGTGGGCTGTATTTTATTTTAGTCTAATTAAATTTTGAAAGCACTTCATGTATTCGTGATCAGCGTCAGATTTTAAACAGAAAATTAGGTTTATAGAATAGTTTAATTTTCCCTGTTCATGGCATCTCCCACCAAATATCAAAAATGAAATTTTTATTGCAATAACTTTGTTCATTTTGAAAGCCTTCATGTATTCGTGATCAGCGTCAGTTGCAAATAAAGTGAGTTTGGTTTGGGCAGGAGTTGAAATTTTCCCTGTTCATGACGTCTCTATACAAATAAAAATGTGAACATTTTATTGCAATAACTTTAGTCTATTAAATTTTGAAAGAAGTACTACATGTATTCGCTGATCATCAGTTTATGAAAATTAGAGTTGGTTGGAATAGAGTTAGAAATTTTCCCTATTCATGACATCTCCCCTTAAATATCAAAAATGTGAAATTTTTATTACAATAACTTTGATCAACAATTGGGGTGCTGAAAGTACTACATATGATACATGATAGCGTCAGTTTATGAAAATTAGTTTGGTTGGCACCAGAGTTAGAAATTTTTCCTATTTCTGACGTCTCAATGCAAAATATCCAAAATGTAAATTTCTGTGCAATAACACGAATCTAATTAATTTTGAAAGCGCGTATATTCATTGATCAGCGTCAGTTTTAAATGAAAGATTAAGTTTACCTGGAATAGAATTGAAATTTTTCCTATTCCTTGTGTCTCTGCAAATATCCAAAATATTCATTTTATTATTTGCAATAACTTTTAATTCAATTAATTTTGAAAGCGCTACATATATTCAATCAATCCAGTTTACAAATAAGAAAAGTGAGTTTGGTTTTGAATAGGTCCAATTTTTCCCTGTTTATCTCCCCTTAAATGTCAAAAATGAACATTTTGTGCAATAACGATCTAATTGAAATTTTGAAAATCTTCCATGTAATTCATGATCAGCATCAGTTTTAATGAAAGTGAGTTTAATTTAGAATGGAGTTAGAATTTTTCCCTGTTCATGTGTCTCCCCCTACCAAATCTCAAAAATGAGATTTTATTGTGCAATAACTTTTAGATCATTAATTTTAGCTTATCTTCTGTGATCAATCTGATTTTACATAGGAAAGAATTAATTTACAGTTGTATAGAGTCAGAATTTTCCCTATTCCTTTGTACCAATACTGTGTCTCTAAAATGTAAATTTTATTATTAAATAACACAGAATCTAGTAAATTTTGAAAACATACATGTATTCATGATCAATCAGTTTAAATAAGAAAGTGGGTTTAATTTGGACAAGTTAAGCTCCTGTTCTAGCAGCGTCTCCTTCAAATATCAAAAATCAGACATTTTTATTGTCTTGATCTAATTGAAATTTTAGAAGAGTGCTGCAATATTCATGAAGTCATGGTTTGAAAGTTAGGTTTAGTTGAATAAGGTTAATTTTTCCCTATTCTTTTATCTCCCCTTCAAATATCAAAAATATGAAATTTTTATTGCAACAACACCGATCTAATTACTGAAAATTCTTCCTTATTCGTGATGAGCGTCAGTTTGCAGTGGTTTGGTTGTAACAAGGAGTTAAATTTTCCCTCATTCATGACGTCTCAATTAATATCAAATATGTGATTACAACATTACATGCTTTTAGTCTAATTAATTTTAGCTTTACATGTATTCGTGATGTGATAGTTTTAAATAGAAAGATTGAGTTTGCCTGAATAGGGTTAAATTTTTCATGGCGTCTCCCCTGCCGATATCCAAAATGCTAAATTTATTATTGCAACCTTTTGATCATTGAAATTTTGGCCACTACATGTATTCGTGATCAGCGTCGGTTTCAATAAGTGGTTTGGTTGAATGAGTTAAATTTTTCCTATTTCATTGTCTCCTATGGAAATATCAAAATCGCAGATTTTTATTGCAATAACTTTTGATCTAGTGAAATTTTGAAAGCTTCACATGTATTCGTGATCATGTGGATTTTAAATAAGAAGAGTAGGTTGGTTTGCAGATAGGAGTTAGAATTTTCCTGTTCATGGCGTCTCCTTCAAATATCAAAATCGGAACATTTTATTGCAATATTTTTGATCTAATTGAAATTTTGAAAATCCTTTCATCTTATTGATCAGCGTCAGTTTTCAAATAAGAGAAAATTGAGTTGTTTGGAATAAATTTTCCCTGTTCATGACATCCCCTACACCAAATATCAAAAATGAAATTTATTGAATAACTTTGAATCTAAATTAATTTTGAAAACATACATGTCTTCGGGTATCTAGTTTTGCCAGAAAATTGAGTTTGGTGCTTTGAGTTAAATTTTCTCATTCATGAGCTTGTCTCCAGTGCCAAATATCAAGAAATGTAATTTATTGTGCAACTAACTTTTGATCTAGTGGGGAATTTGAAAGCGCTACATGTATTCGTGATCAGCGTCAGTTTAAATAAAATTGGAGTTTGCCTGGAATAGGAGTTGAAATTTTCCCTGTTGGCTTGTCTCCCACAGATATCAAAATGTGAAATTTTTATTGCAACATGATCTAATTGGAATTTTGAAAGCATACATGTATTCGTGATGGCGTGGTTTTAAATAAGAAAATTGAGTTTGGTTTGAATAGGAGTTAGAAATTTTTCCTGTTCCTGATCTTGCTTCCAAATATCAAAAATGTGGGCATTTTTGGTATTGGCTAACACAGTCTAATTGAAATTTTGAAAGTGCTACATGTATTCGTGATCAGCGTCAGTTTACATGAGTTGAGGTTGGTTGGAATAGGAGTTAGAAATTTTCCTATTCATGACATCTCCCTTCCAAATATCAAAAATCAGAATTTTTATTGCAATAACACGGAATCAATTTAGAAGGTGCTGCATGTATTCGTGATCAGCGTCAGTTTTACTTGGAAAGGTGAGTTTAGTTGCTTTCGAGGAGTTAGAAATTTTTCCTGTTCATGACGTCTCAATGCAAATATCAAAAATAAATTTTATTATTGCAATAACTTTTGATCTAATTAGAAGTTTTGAAGACTTCACATGTAATTCATTGATCAGCGTCAGTTTTAAATAAGAAAATTAGGTTGCCTGGAATAGGAGTTAGAATTTTTCCCTGTTGAAACGTCTCCTGGAATATCCAAAATGTTAGAATTTTATTGTGCAATAGCACAATCTAATTGGGTACAGAAAAGCTTCACAATATATTCGTGATCAGCGTCAGTTTTAAATAAGAAAAGTGGAATTTGGTTTTGAATAGGAGTTGAAATTTTTCCTATTCATGACGTCTCCCTTCAAATATCCAAAAATGAACATTTTTATTGCAATCTTTGATAGTGGGGCAGTATGTATTCGTGATCAATGGTTTTAAATAAGAAAATTAGGTTTAGATTTCAGGATAGGAGTTGAAATTTTTCCCTGTAAGCGTCTCCCCTGCCAAATATCCAAAAATGTGAAAATTTTATTATGCAATAACTTTTGATCTGGTAAAATTTGAAAGCGCTATCTTCGTGATCAGCGTCAGTTTTATGAGAAAATTAGGTTTGGTTTGGCATAGAGTTAGAAATTTTTCCTATTCTTATTTATCTCAATGCCAAATATCAAAATGTAATTTATTATTGCAATAGCTTTTGATCTGGTGGAAATTTTGAAAAGCCTTCATGTATTTTTGTGATCATCGGATTTTAATAAGAAAGGATGAGTTTGGTTTGAATGGAGTTAGAAATTTTCCACCTGTTCTTGACGTCTCTTCAAATATCCAAAAATCTGAACATTTTTATTGCAATAACTTTTGATCTAATTGAAATTTTGAAGAGATGCTACATGTGTCACATGATCATGGATTTGTAAGGAAAATTGAGTTTGGTTGGAATAGGAGTTGAAATTTTTCCTGTTGTGTCTCCTTGATATCAAAAGGTAATTTTTATTACGTAACGATCGTTAAAATTTTGAAAACATACATGTTCGTGATGAGCGTCAGTTTATAGAAAATTTGGTTGGCATAGGAATAGAAATTTTCCCTGTTTCTAACGGCGTCTCAATACAAATATCCAAATAATTTTATTAGCCTTTGATCAATTAATTTGAAAAGCTTCATGTAATTCATGATCAATCAGTTCATCAGAAAATTAGATTTACCTGAATAAATTAGAAATTTCACCTATGCTGAAGCGTCTCCCCTGCCAAATATCAAAAATGTAAATTTTATTATTGCAATAACTTGATCAGTGGAAATTTTGAAAAGCGCCATGTATTCGGCAGTCATCAGGTTTTAAATGAAAATTAGAGTTTAGTTTTGAATGAGTTAAATTTTTCCTATTCGTCTCCCAAATATCAAAATCTAGACATTTTTATTGCAATAACTTTGATCTAATTGGAATTTTGAAGAGTGCTACATGTATGATCATCAGTTTTACATGAGAAAATTAGTTTGGTTGGTCGGGTTAGAAATTTTCCCTGTTCTTGACGTCTCCTTCAAATATCAAAATGTAATTTTTGACTTAATAACAGTCATTGAAATTTTTGAAAGTATACATGTATTCATCTGATGAGCGTGGATTTTGCAATTGAGTTTGGTTGGCATAGGTTAAATTTTCCTATTCATGGCAATCTCCAATGCAAATATCAAAATGTAATTTATGTGCAGCCTTTTGATCTAATTGAAATTTTGGACCTTACTGTGTCTTCGTGATCAACGTCGGATTCCCATGAAAGTGAGTTTGGTTGTATGAGTTAGAAATTTTTCTATTCATCTGTGCAAATATCAAAATGTGAAATTTATTATTTTAATAACTTTTGATCTAATTGAAATTTTGAAAACGCCACATGTTGTGATCAGCGTCAGTTTTAAATAAAATTGAGTTGGTTTGGTCAAGGTTAGAATTTTCCTATTTCGCGTCCCTTCAAATATCAAAATCTGAACATTTTATTGCAACCACTCA